>JASANA010002350.1:0-20999 GCA_030248095.1 Ptycholaimellus sp. GST1_10
TCCGTGAACACTAACACTTTTTTAACACTTTTAACACTTTTAACACTTTAACACTTTGCCATAACCGTGAACACTTTCGGTTTTTTGCCATTTTCTCACTCAATATTGAACTTTAAACAAAACTAAGGGTACCGGAGGAAAGCTTGAGTTGTCCTTAATCCTCTCGCGTTGGAATTTCTACATTTCGTCCAGTATTGGATGAGCAATGATGATTTGAACTCAAAAATCCCAGTTTTAACACTTTTTTAGTGTTCACGGTTTCGGACCCCAATTTTAACACTTTTTTTTAGTGTTAAAAGTTAAGTCCGAAACCGTGAACACTTTCCCTAAATTTTGGGAAAGTGTTCACGGTTTGGGAAGTAAATTTTAACACTTTCTTCTTTTCAATTTTCGAACAACCGCAAGGACTCTTAAGCTCAAATTTTTTACTTTTTAGCATTTGGGATGGAGTAGTGGGCAATTTAGAGTCAAATATGACTATTTTTGACAAATTTTTTCATGATTAACTGAAATTGATGCAAAACCAGCCAAATAGGGCAAAATAAGCTCTGGATATTTTTGGGAAATAATGTAAAAAATTAACATTTGACTGTTGCCAGTGTGCGTTTTGTGTGTTCCTCCATTAAATAGCATATACTTAGCCTGAAAATGTTCTGATTTGATCTTTTTGAGCGTTTTCAGGGATTTTTGTTACATTCATTTGTAGTGTTCACGATTTCGGGACCCGAATCGTGTACACTTTTCAAAATTTGTGTTCTGAGAGCAGCAGGTATCCTACAACTCAAAATTTTAGCATTTTATCATAAAATCTTGTGTAGTGAACAATTTTCAGCCAAAAATCTGCATTTTGCACAATTTGCAATATGATCTGCAAAACTTGACTCTAATGTCAAAAGCAGAATTACCTAAGCTTAGGTAATTTGTGGCTAATGTTTTGGAAATGTTCTTCACGACTTATTCCATTGTATGTAATGCAGGCAGAATTGGTAAAAATATTGTGGAATAGCTATAAACACAATTTTTAGTGGTTTTTTTGGGCGGTTTTTTTGGATTTTTGGTACATATATTTTAGTGTTCACGATTTCGAGACCCAAGTCGTGAACACTTTTCAAATTTTGTGTTCTAAGAGCCACAGGTATTCTACAACTCCGAAAAAATGAGCAGACGTGCAGCTAGACCAATGCCATGGCCATTGCATAAGCTTCAACCGTACCCTATCCATTTCTGCCCAGTTCATCACAGCCTATGCTAAGTTACCTGCGTATCAGCTCCTACCTCATCAAGACAAAGGACGTCACTTTTCAACAAGCTTTCAACTTTGCCTGCTTTTTCTGCTCTTTTCTGTTTCTCTTTTCACAATTTAAAATGTTACGCTAAAAAACTAAAATTTTGAGTTGTAGAATACCTGTGGCTCTTAGAACACAAATTTTGAAAAGTGTTCACGATTTGGGTCTCGAAATCGTGAACACTAAAATATATGTACCAAAAATCCATAAAAACGCCCAAAAAAACCACTAAAAATTGTGTTTATAGCTATTCCACAATATTTTTACCAATTCTGCCTGCATTACATACAATGGAATAAGTCGTGAAGAACATTTCCAAAACATTAGCCACAAATTACCTAAGCTTAGGTAATTCTGCTTGTGACATTTGAGTCAAGTTTTGCAGATCATATTGCAAATTGTGCAAAATGCAGATTTTTGGCTGAAAATTGTTCACTACACAAGATTTTATGATAAAATGCTAAAATTTTGAGTTGTAGGATACCTGCTGCTCTCAGAACACAAATTTTGAAAAGTGTACACGATTTGGGTCCCGAAATCGTGAACACTACAAATGAATGTAACAAAAATCCCTGAAAACGCTCAAAAAGATCAAATCAGAACATTTTCAGGCTAAGTATATGCTATTTAATGGAGGAACACACAAAACGCACACTGGCAACAGTCAAATGTTAAATTTTTAGATTATTGCCCAAAAATAGCCAGAGCTTATTTTGCCCTATTTGGCTGGTTTTGCATCAATTTCAGTTAATCATGAAAAAATTTGTCAAAAATAGTCATATTTGACTCTAAATTGCCCACTACTCCATCCCAAATGCTAAAAAGTAAAAAATTTGAGCTTAAGAGTCCTTGCGGCTGTTCGAAAATTGAAAAGAAAAAAGTGTTAAAATTTACTTCCCAAACCGTGAACACTTTCCCAAAATTTAGGGAAAGTGTTCACGGTTTCGGACCTAAATTTTAACACTAAAAAAAGTGTTAAAATTGGGGTCCGAAACCGTGAACACTAAAAAAGTGTTAAAACTGGGATTTTTGAGCTCAAATCATCATTGCTCATCCAATACTGGACGAAATGTAGAAATTCCAACGCGAGAGGATTAAGGACAACTCAAGCTTTCCTCCGGTACCCTTAGTTTTGTTTAAAGTTCAATATTGAGTGAGAAAATGGCAAAAAACCGAAAGTGTTCACGGTTATGGCAAAGTGTTAAAGTGTTAAAAGTGTTAAAAGTGTTAAAAAAGTGTTAGTGTTCACGGATCGACAGTTACGGATATTTATGCCATATTTCTTTGATTGAGACTCGCCCACGACGAGAAGATTCGAAAAGCCGTGAATACTTGCTTCCCACCTATTTCATACTGTTTCGTCAAGTGGAAAGGTCTGTAAATGTACTTTTGGAAATTCAAAGAAATAAGAAATATCCAAACAAGCGTGATTTTGGGAATTCAAAAAAATAACAGCTATTAAGAAGGGGTGATACGATAATTTTGATTGATTTGAATTAAAATGCAAATAATCCAATTCTGTTCCCTGTTCTCTATCGATTTTCTCAATAATTTTGAATTGGGAGTCGTCGTTTCACAATTAAAATCTTACTGATTAAATCTACGATATCTTGAACGCACACGCACAATAAAGTCCAGTACAACACTATATTAGGTTCAGTTTGGTCAGATGGGTCTCTATGCTTGTCCCGCGTGTCCTGTCAAACTGAGCCTGACCGAATTGCCAAGACATCAAAAAAGTGTGCATGCCGGTCTACCAGAGGGCTGGCGCTGCGGGGATTGTCCCTTCTACACTCTCTCTGCCTCCCAAGCCGTCGCTCACTCTCTCATCCTCAACCACCGCTTGCCCTCCATCAGGTTACCCCATCCCCTTTTCTTGCTCCCGTCTAAGGAACGTGGCAGCATTGGAGGAAAGGCCTGAAACTGCCTCAGAGAACTAAGAGCAGAGGCCGGGAGAGAGGCAGAAATTCGTCCGCTGAGTCTGACAAATGTGCTGCTTTCTGGAATGCTTTGGCGCAGCGGAACAAGCAGACGACGGAAGCAATGGGGCCAGCACCACCTATACCCGACACTGGCATGGAGAAGGGAGGATTCGCGCTGCACAAAGTGGATGTAAATGCAGCCGAGGCACTCGATTCACTGGAGCAGATTTTCGGATCTCACTCTGCCGTTGGTGAACAAGGCGATTTATGGGGCGGCCCAGGCTTTTCCATGGAGATCGCCCTGGGGAAAGAAATCAACTTCGGGAATGAAGCTGATTTCTTCCGCCCCGGCGATTGGAGTAGCCTGAATGTGGAGGAAGAAACGGAAGACAGCTCAGCCTCCTGCCCAGATCTAGCCGAGTCCTCTGCGCAGACATCTTTCTCAGAAGCAGAAGAGCAGGCAGATGTGAAGCCAGTGAAGAAAGCGGAGCAGCAGGATGATGCTGAAAGCCAACTCCCAGTGCGGAATAGTCGTCGTAAAGCTGGCCAGGAGGGTGGAGAGTGCCTGATGACCTGTGCTCGCTGCAAGGGCGGAGTGGTGCCGGTGGAGTCCAGGCGAATTGCGCCTGCCAAACTGCGCCAGGCCGCTGTTCAGCACGTCATCGCCTGTCTTCAGGTTGGAGACTCCATTTAAGGATATTTATTTTTTTCCAGCGAATGAGAAATATTTTTTTCCAGCTGAGGCCATTCCTTTGCGAGGCATGCGGGAGAAGCTTCAGTCGAAAGGACAGGACACTGGCGCACTTCAAGATCTGCTGCCCCTCCAAGCCTCTCAGCCTAGCCCATGCGTTTTTTTGCCTGTCCCAGTTTGGAGAGCTGCTGAAGGAATTGTTTTCAGAGCCAAGTATGAGAATAAAATTCGCGAAGCCCTCAATCATTGTTTTCCCGCCATGAATTCTCTGCTCGACCAGTGGTGTGGATTCTGATTTGTCGGGCTTTGTTTACGTTTCTGTTTATTTGACGAATAAAACAGTTTATCTGCAATGTTAGGCAGCAAAAAATGAAAGTTTAGACAGCTTGTTTTTTGCTCGTTTCAGTATTTCACAAAAATTTAAATTTTAAATTTGCAGCGACTCAGACAAAATGTGGCCAGATGTGATCATCGTTTGGGTAAACGTAGATAGAAGTGTCGGAACCACATCCAGCTTGTGATGGAGCCTAGGGAGAACCAGGTAACGATGTACTGGAGGTGCTCGTTGCGAATGCTCACATTGCTCTGACCTCCGATCGGCCCACCTTCCACCTGGCGTTCATTTTATTTTTGCGCGGCCGCAGGCCGCCTGCCGCGGAGGTCAGGGCAGTCAGAGCTCCAGAGGCCGTAGGGCATGGGTGCGGAGGCCCCAGAGCGTAGCCTAGCATGCGAAGCATGCTAGGCGAAGCGTAGGGGCCGTAGCGCCCATGCCCGGAGGCCGGAGGAGCTCTGGCGCCCTGCCCGGAGCGGCGGGCGGCCAAGGCCCGCTTATACAGTTACCCCATTTTTCGTCCGTCTGTCCGCATATATATATGTGGTTCCAGAGCCCGGACTCGACGGTTTTTCAACGAAATTGGCTCAAATTTTGCATGAAGGTCCGTCTGGGTGGTGGCTAGGAGGGTTTTTCTGGGCATGGTGTAATTTTGAGTTGTTCTGGATTTATGGTCAAAAAACCTGGAAAATGGGGGCCTTAAAATTCGAAAATTTTTCGAAAAATTGCATTTTACTTTTATTAACTATTTATTATTGTTTAAATGCCTCAGAAACCAATACTTGACCTATACCCAATTGTTGCATATCTATTTTGATTAATAATTCTTGAGCCAACCTGATAATTCATTTCATTTCTTTGCTTAACAAGGTGATCAAGGCCGCGCATCTATTGGCAATAGCCGATAATACCTTGTTCTTCAGAACTTCCGACTAACTTCATCCTCTATTTGGCTTCAATTTTAGGAACGTGCCTTTTTTAAACAGACCCATGACTCTCTATATAATTAGTGGCGGAAAAAGATGAAGTTTGTTGGTCACCGTGCTAGCATAGTCGGCGTCAAAGAGTAGAGGCAGAGTCCGGAGGTGGGCGGCGAGAAGAGGAATATCTCGGTGTGTCATGTAGCCGCGACTTAGGTCATTGTTAGCTAGGAAGAGACCTCGCTTCTCACTCGCTCGAAGGATGCCCACCAGTTCAACTGTCTCAGTCGGGTTGCCTGAGAAGCAATCGATGCTTTCGCTCTGGAACTCTAATAAGCAACCTGCTTCTCTGCTCGATTTCTCCAGGTAATCTTTGGGCACCCAGCCGCGATTCACCATCACCTTCTCTCCGCTGCTGAAATGCAGGTGAAGTTGATAGTGCACCCTTCTAGGAGCTTATGAGGACTCCAGTATAAAGCGAGTGATGACATGGCCACCGACGAGACCTCCGGATGAGATTATGCCGCCGCCTTCTCCTCCAGAAGAACCACCAGATGCCTGATATGCGTTCACTCTTCAGATATGAAGCAATCGACCAGGCTTATCAAATTTGTGGTCAGCAAATTTGAGAGGAGCAAAAGGCAGAACCTCCTTCCGGTAGCTCCTGGGGTGAATGAGAAGCTCTCGGCTGTGATCGAAGCGTCCACGCAGGCGAAAGGAACGATACTCATCCTCGGCAGGCTGGAGAGCAGCCAAAGTGGGAGTGTCAAGACTGCTCGGCTCTTCGCTGAGGCGAGCTTCCAGCTGGCGGATCAGCTCCTCCTTCCACGCCTTCCTCTTCACCTACAATCCTTCTCTCCTTCCCCTCTCCCATCTTTCATCTCCCATAGGCCCGAGCTGGAAGCTGTTAGGATAGAACCTGCCAAATGCCGAGGGCGAAGGCGGTGGCGGGCAGAAGGGCGACGATCCACTTCCCGGCTCCGCCCACCGGCTCAGGTCTGCCGGGACTGCTGGCTGCTGAGACACTCGGCTTCACTCCTCCTGGGAAATAAAAGGCCCACTTTTTCGCTTGCTCCTATCGCTTTTACTGACAAGGGTGGATTATTCTTCCGCCTTATGGGTGGAGGGCTTATGGGTGGTGGATAAAATTTAAAATTTCCTCCAGTTTTTTTCCTTTTCAGACCTGTGAAGCCAGTAGCATATCTGCGAAGGGAGCAGTAGAGGCGAATTCGCGGTTGCATCTTCTAGCCGCTTCCTGCCCAATGGCTCTAGTAAGCCGGAATACGTCCTTTGTGCAATTCAACTGCGCAGTTTTAAAAGCAGCATGCTTGAGCTGAGTCGAAGGCAAAGGATGTCATCAGTTGAATGTTTGTGGGGCAAAGTAAAAGCTACTCTAACAAACTAGCTCAAAATATCTCCTGCTAATGCATAAGTTGGTGCGAAAGCTGGACTTGTTCTCCAAGCCAAGCCTGGCACATACAGCCTGCCTGTTGCTCAATTGCGACCTTGATTCGGGTACTTCATTCCGACCGGTTGTTGAGGTTTAGCGCTCCGCTAAATTATTGGAGAGCTATGAAAATTGATTCTAGCTGCTCTGGGCTCAATCGGCAATGCGACTGGCGGTGGACGGTGGGGCGAATGTGGCCCGTTGTTTAGCTCAGCAAGGCCTCCCTTTACCGGATCTCGTCTCTGGTTTGCGTTCAATCAGAAAAAAATCTGACTCAGTTTCGCCTCAAATATGAAGTAATGCTGACTCAGAATGTTGTGACGTTTGATGGGGGCTTGAAGGTGACCTGGACTCGGTGAGCAGCGGCAGTCTAAGCTGGCTGAAGGAGCAGGGCCTGGAGGTCATTGCCACTCCCGACCAGGACCTCAACGATTACGCCAAGGCTCTGCAAATCTTCAAGGATAGAGTCGACTCCGACATCATTTCGCCAAGCTCGGTGACTTTTCCCCACAATCTCCGCATTAAACTAGTCACAGCGGGCAATTTGCCTGTAGCACTTATTTTTTTAATTTTCCCTCTTTTCATAACGGCAACTTTCAACCCTGTGCTGTGAACAAAAAAATTTAGGCACTGAACCAAAAAGACGAGGAAAAGTCTGTGAGACGTCAGCTCTTGCCAAGGGACTTAGGATTGAAAATGATGAATTTAGATCTGGCAGCTGGTGGCTTTGAGCAACTCGACGAGTCGAGTGGACCATCTGATGGCTTCTGTGAGCACTCTGCTGGCTTGGACGCCGCAGCTGCACTGCCCCATTTACCACATTCACGGCTCCAGTCTTCTCATCACCATCCCCGCTGTCATACTTCACGCTCCCTTCCATTTTTCATTGCTCATCGAAGTGGTCTAGGAGACGGAGCTGGAACTGGAGCTGGCTCAGGGCTTCAGCGGCCTCTGCGGCATTCTCCCACTATCTGGTCCCACCCACGCTTCATCCTCCGGCCTTCGCTGGGAGTTAGATGGAATTACGTATGCCTTTTCTTTGCACTGCCTTTCCATTGCTAGCACTAAGAAAATACAGATCAATTAAGAGACAGTTTGCGAGAGGTTAGAGAAGGGGTATTCCACTTACGAAAAAATGAAGGTTCGAGTTGGAAGCCTTGATTGGGCCATGGTTTTGGTCCATTTAGTTGTCATCTCAGCCCAAGAAACCCTGGCCCAAAATATGGCTCCCTTACAGAGAAATGGCCATTTTTCGAACACCTACTTTTTTGACCCTTGGAGCACGGAAAAATCAAATTTTGACCAATTTCAACCAAAACAATTAAACGAACCCCCAACTTTTATATATCAATCGAACCGCAAAAATACAACAATTTTTATGGTGACAACGATTTTTTCCAAAAGAAAAATTTTTTCATTTGATTTTTGAAAAAAACGATTTCAGCATTTTGCAATTTTGGGCACAAAAAAACTGATTTCAAAAAATGGTCAAAAAATTAAAGGCTAAGACCTAGCCTATCTTTTTATTCACTTACTTGCCGTCATTTTGGTGTATATTACATTGCAAATGGCGATGTGACAGTCGGAAAATTTTTTGATTGAAAATTGCAAGTCCGATTTTGCCCCTATGTTATAACATAGGCAAAAAATCACCAAAAAATTTTTGTTCTCAAAATTGTAATTTTTTGGCCTGAAATGTTCTATTGGGGTCCCATACACCCCGCTGTATCATTTGTTTACCCAGATTTATTCTCAATCTGCTCAAACTGAAATGCCCTTTTTCCTATGTTGTAGCATAGGCAATGTTAAAGCATAGGAAAAAGGGCATTTCAGTTTGAGCAGATTGAGAATAAATCTGGGTAAACAAATGATACAGCGGGGTGTATGGGACCCCAATAGAACATTTCAGGCCAAAAAATTACAATTTTGAGAACAAAAATTTTTTGGTGATTTTTTGCCTATGTAATGCAATTTATGCCTATGACTTGCAATTTTCAATCAAAAAATTTTCCGACTGTCACATCGCCATTTGCAATGTAATATACACCAAAATGACGGCAAGTAAGTGAATAAAAAGATAGGCTAGGTCTTAGCCTTTAATTTTTTGACCATTTTTTGAAATCAGTTTTTTTGTGCCCAAAATTGCAAAATGCTGAAATCGTTTTTTTCAAAAATCAAATGAAAAAATTTTTCTTTTGGAAAAAATCGTTGTCACCATAAAAATTGTTGTATTTTTGCGGTTCGATTGATATATAAAAGTTGGGGGTTCGTTTAATTGTTTTGGTTGAAATTGGTCAAAATTTGATTTTTCCGTGCTCCAAGGGTCAAAAAAGTAGGTGTTCGAAAAATGGCCATTTCTCTGTAAGGGAGCCATATTTTGGGCCAGGGTTTCTTGGGCTGAGATGACAACTAAATGTACCAAAACCATGGCCCAATCACGGCTTCCAACTCGAACCTTCATTTTTTCGTAAGTGGAATACCCCTCCTACAAGTCATCTTAATCCTCTCGCATACTGGCTCTTAAATGCCGTTTTGTATTGATAGGATTGGAACACTCGACCATGATAGACTTTAGACGCATAAGCTTGAATTAAACTTGAACATGAACATAAATATGAGATAAATATGGAGCTTGAACATAAATGTGGAGCAAAGTTTGCTTAGTTCTACAAAATCAGATGGATTCGTTATGTTTTTCCTTCTTTGAGAAAGGAAAATTAAAACTGCATTGACGTTGCTGAAATGGCGTTAGAGGCTGGAAATGGGAAAGCAGATTAGCAGCAGCAACAGCCTGCGGGGCCAAGAGCTGAAACTAAAAACAGACAATTCCTTGCTGCTCACATTTGAATTGGATGATGTTATTTCCTGTTTGCATTAACATTTCATGCTTCCTAAACCAGCTGATTAATTGCTCTTGGCTGTGAAGAATTTGCACTGACATCAAGGCTACGCATCAGCTATTCGCCATTTTATGTCGGGAACCACCAGCACATCCCTCTGAGTGAGGAAAGTACAAAGATTAAAAACTTTGGTCGATATCTTTTTCCCCGTTTTTTGGCCTTTTAGATGTTGCATTTCCTGCAAACTATCAAAGTACTGTAAAATATTTCTATAGCTTCGTAATGAGTCTTAGTTCTATTAATTAACGCTCTAGGCAATTACCAAACCAAAATATTAGTAATTACCAAAAAATGAGTAGCTTTTCTTGGCAGAGCAGTTTAAACTGAAACATACATCATGGCTGCAATTATCGCATTGGTTTTATCTATGGGAGCTGTTGCTGCAGCAGTTCAAGTACCTACCAACGTTTGGATAGCGGTAGGCAAGACCCTCCTCAAAATCTGGGAAAAATAAAATACAGTAAAATCTTTAGTAAAAGAAGCAAAATCCTTTCCAAAATCTCATTGTTAGAAACGAGCAAAGCAATATGTGAGCAGTCATTTTTAGCGTCCTCTACAAATTGTGGAATTATGGCTCCTTTTCGCAGGTTCGCCTCAATTCCCTTCGTCCTTTCATCGAAGCATCCGCGGCAGCAGAACCACCAAAGAAACGCCCTTCCTTCGTAATTTCCCGCACTAGATCTTGAATGACATGCATGATGAGCAAAACTGAATTTCCAGATCGAAAAGCAAGCGCTGGCAATTATGCGGGATGGAGTGTTTGAGGCCAGCCAACTTCCTACTATCACCATCTGGAATTTTCCTCGCTCTAGGCCATGACAGCCAATGCTGAGTTTCTGAAGTTGTCACATGGAATAAAAAAGAATTTTCTGCATTTAAATAGGATTGTGATCCAACAATAAAAAGGAATTAAAAAGTTGGCTTTAGTTTCTGTATTTAGTTTTCCCAGCCTGCGTCATAAACATTGTATGTCGTTTTTATAACAAAAAATTATAACAAATGGGCAGTACACCCTGAATACGTTGAATGTTTTGTCTGTCTTAATGAACCAGAAATAACCCTTTAAAACCACATCACAACATCTTTAACGGTAACATTCCTTTGTGTTTTTCTCGCCAGTCCAATCTTCCTTGTTTCTTGGGTTTTTTATTTTACCTCAATGCCATTCTGATGAAAAACAAATCGGTTTTCGCTAAGCTGAACTTTTTGCTACTTTTGAGCTTTCTTGTATATGATAAAAATTTCATTTTTTGTCAAATTGACTCCAATCTGCTGGATACCAATTAGTTTACTCGTTCACTTTTATAGCGGTAATTTTTCATCGCATTTTGGCTCAATCATATGATGGGACGGATAGGGAACGCTGACGACACATGTCTGAAATTTGTCAATCAATAGATACTAAAGTCTATATACAACAAGTATATGGCGCAAAGCGCAATAGGTGACCGCGGAGCGCTTACACCTTCACATGTAGCAGGAAAATTTCTGCTGTGAGGGTGAACATTGCATCTCAAGTATGTGGTTTCTCAACCATTTTCAAAAGTAAGCACAGAATTGGAATCGTTATATACGACTTGTGAATCAAAAAACCAAAGTCTTCTGTTCAATTATCAGCCGTTCAGCTGCTACAAATTATTGATGCTATTGTCATGCATGAAAGTTTGTCACTCAAGAAGGCAAGTCTGTGGTTTCTCAACCATTTTCAAAAGTAAGCACAGATTTGGAATTGTTATATACGACTTGTGAACAAAAAAACTCAAGTTGTCTGTTCAATTATCAGCCGTTCAGCTGCTATTAATTATTGATGCTATTGTCATGTGTGAAAGTTTGTCACTCAAGAGGGCAAGTCTGTGGTTTCTCAACCATTTTCAAAAGTAAGCACAGATTTAGAATAGTTATATACGACTTGTGAACAAAAAAACTCAAGTTGTCTGTGCAATTCTCAAGATTACAGGTGCTACAGCGCAAAAACTGTATAATGCAATGTTTAAACCTTTCTACCCAAAAAAGTAATGTTTCAAATGCTCGGAAACCGGTTCCACCCCTCCAGATCTTCCTAAAATTTTATTACCTTTAAGTAAAACAAGTATATGGCGCAGAGCGCAATAGGTGACCGCGGAGCTCTCAACATACCCCATTTTTCAACCTTTCTACCTAAAAAAGTTATGTTTCAAATGCTCCGGGACTTGTCAAACCTCTCCAGATCTTCCTCAAATTTTATTTCCTTTCAGGAAAAAAAAAGTTTGTCAATATCCGTTGAGAATTGAGCCTTTTACAGCATACCCAAATTTTCGACCTTTATACCCAAAAAAGTAATGTTTCAAATGCTCGGAAACTAGTTCCACCCCTCCATATCTTACTAAAATCTCATTACCTTTCAGGAAAAAAAAAGTTTGTCCAAATCCGTTGAGAATTGAGCCTTTTACAGCATACCCAAATTTTCAAACTTTCTACCCAAAAAAGTAATGTTTCAAATGCTCGGAAACCGGTTTCACCCCTCCAGATCTTCCTAAAATTTTATTACCTTTCAGGGAAAAAAAAGTTTGTCCCAATCCGTTGAGAATTGAGCCTTTTACAGCATACCCAAATTTTCAACCTTTCTACCCAAAAAAGTAATGTTTCAAATGCTCGGAAACCGGTTCCACCCCTCCAGATCTTCCTAAAATCTCATTACCTTTCAGGAAAAAAAAAGTTTGTCCCAATCCGTTGAGAATTCGCCCGTGGACAGCATTTCCAGATACCCATACACATATATATACACATGAGGACAAAAGTTTAGTAACCTCTATAGACCGCGGAGCGGCCCTTCGGGCCGCTCCGCGGTCAAAAAAGTTTGTCCAAATCCGTTGAGAATTCGCCATTTCTCAGCATACTTCATTTTTAAACATTTCTACCCAAAAAAGTAATGTTTCAAATGCTCCAAGACAGAATCCACCCATCCAGATCTTCCTAAAATTTTATTAGCTTTCAGGAAAAAAAAAGTTTGTCCAAATCCGTTGAGAATTCGCCATTTCTCAGCATACTTCACTTTTAAACATTTCTACCCAAAAAAGTAATGTTTCAATTGCTCAAAAACCGGGTCTACCCCTCCAGATCTTCCTAAAATAAGATTAGCTTTCAGGAAAAAAAAAGTTTGTCAAGATCCGTTGAGAATTCGCCCGGGGCCAGCATTTCCAGAAATACATATATACATATATACATATATATATATATATATATGAGGACAAAAGTTGAGTAACCTCTATAGACCGCGGAGCGGCCCTTCGGGCCGATCCGCGGTCAAAAAGTCATACTATCTTTACAATTATTAGGTTGGTTTCCTTGCAAGAAATTCATATTATTCAGTTTATTAGTGCACTCCAAACATACAGTTGGTCGTTTCAACTGAACAGTTCTGGTCATCACACATTCTATGCCAACCTTTTCAACCGAAGACTTCACCTCCCCTTTAGGTTGGCAACAGCGACAGACCACAGCGCCGGCAAAAGAAGCGCTGAGAATGGAGACGAAGAATAGCATCACAGCCATGATCTGCACCAGTTGCCTTTCAGCCGTTGAGAGAACTCTAAGCCAAAGGAAAGCCGACGAATATGAGGATCTCAAAGTTGAAGTTGAGGTTGTTGCGGCAGGAGTAAGCGGGGCTGTGCGAGTCTTGGGCGTAGCCATCGGGTGGGAGGCCTTCGCAATCCTTCACCCAGCTTGGCTCATCCAGTATCGCCATCACTGTGAAGAAGAGTAGCAGCGGCGTGGTCAGACAGGAGTTGAGGATGGATAGCCACATGAAGGCCCTCGCCTGCCTCTGCAAACCCTGCTTTGAAGCTTAGCTGGACGCTGTTAGCAGTAGATGCTTGCCTTCTTAGGCTGGCCAATTTGTTGTTTGCCTTCTTGATGCCGTGTCTGTCCTGCGACCATGCCGATTGCTCCTGTCAGTAGCAGGATGAGTCCGCACCAGATGGCATACCAAGTCCTGCAAAGCTCCTTCCTGGCTGCACCCTTGCCTATTTGAAACCGGGGTATTTATTCACCGCGAATGGATGAATGAGCGGTTTAAAATAAGCAAGGAGCCGCAGCTGAGGACGACAAAAGCCAGGAGCAGGGTCGCCATGCCTGAAAGCGCTGCATTTTTTTGAGCGATTGAAAGGCAAAGCAGGCATGAGGACTGAGGTAGAGGACGGCTCGATGGCGAAAGGCGATGCTGCAACAGCTTCTGTCCATGCTTTTTTCCTGCTATGAAACTGATAGGAGGAGACAAAATCCACGTCCTCTTTCCAACGGGTCATCGATGCCTTTTTATATTTGGAGCGATCGTTGGTGTAGTCAGGTAGAGCTGTGATTCACATATGAGGTAAAGGGCAACGAATGAGCACTACAATGGATTATTCAGGCAATGTTTCATGTCATTTAATCATTTTCTTGCCAGCAAAAGGTTTCAGAGAGTTTAGATTGCACAATAAACTACAAAAGCTCATGGCCCATTGATAAACTAAACACAATCAAAAATTCTTTTCAGAGAATACTCTAACGCCTTCCTCTAGGCCAAAAACCTCGCGCGATTGATAATAAATAGACTTATAAACCCGTTGTTAAAAACCAGACCATTTAGAAACTTAGGGTGCCACATTTGCTATGGGGTCCTGCTTGCTCTAGATTTGCAAAATCCAGTATTTGAGGTTGAGAAGTATCGATAAGTTTTCAGTTTGTTCATTTCAGTTCTATTAGAGGATTTGGATGGGTATGGGGTTTAGGGGTGTTGGTGTTTTGGTGAGCGCTTGCGTGGTCAGCAACGGCATTGAGCAAGCATCAGTGTAATATTGTGCTCACGCCACAAATTCCTCATTTTGCCTAAGTGGGTTAGCCATTCTATTATAGTTGATTAGAGGTGGCTGCCCACGCGTTGCCTACTGGAGAACAGCTGGGGCCTGTGTGGTAGGTGTGCCTAATGGTGAAAGACAGAACGCTCGGCTATTAACCACGCATCAGGTTTTAGACGATGACAAGAGACGATGCCTCTGTTGCTCTAATACATTTACTAAATTTTGACGTTCGTTTTCTCGTTGATATTCACTTTCGAGTAATCGGTACTCACTCATATTCCACGCTACGTGATCAAATTTCGGCCCCTTGTTGGATATCTTGAAGGGGCACAACACTGGAGGAAGTATGCTTGGGCATGGGTGGTCGCAAGATCTTGGCCATTAGGCTGCGATAGGGTCTGATGAGGAGTATGCTGAGCACGGCTGTGGCCAGCACTGCCATCCGCTGCAGCTCGAACATCCAACGCCTCTGCCAACCAAACTCCCTCCGCTCACCCACCCACTCTGGACTGGACGGAGAGAGACAGTGTAGTATGAGTAGCCGGTCTCAAAGACGACCATGATGTAGTGCGGGAGCCACATGAGCCAGGGCAGGAGGATGTAGGCCCAGCAGTCTGCTTTCCATCTCCCTTCCTCTTTAGCTGGTAATAGGGGAATAGGGGAGAGGCTAGATTGCCGAAAAGGATGGAGCGAGTCTCTCGGAGGCGCGCCTGTCGCTGGAGCTGGGTAAGAAACTGGAAATGGCTGCGCGTGTAGAGGACGAAGACGATGTGTAGGGTGTAGAGGAGGTAAAGGCTGTAGTGCAGCCACATCAAGGCTTGCAGGCCCCTGCGCCAATGGGCCACCAGCGTGGGTACATGAAAGCTGCAGGCCAGCCTGTCTCTCGTATAGCCTGTAGAACTTCGCCTTGCTTGAGTGGCTTGGAAGAAAGGGAAGCTCTGACCCTTCGGACTGACGAGGAAGGCGTAGGGTAGGGTAAAGAGGAGTGAGAGAAGGAAGGGTGAGAGAGCAAGGAAGGCGCGCTGCCCACTCCGACCAAGCCATCGATTGGCCAATTGGTCTTTGCAAATTCGCAGGTAGCGTTGGAACAGCTGTCAAATGTGGCCAATTCTTCTTGCCGGTTTTTATGCCTCACCCAATGGTCGGTTTTGATGCCATTTTAGGAGTGTGGCCAATGTTTCTTGATTCAGAGCCTTGATCCCCATTGCTTAAGGATAGCAAGGCGGGAGTGAACCAATGGGTGGACGGCGATGACGTTGAGGAGGGTGGTGAAAACGTTGCCCAGCAGCTGCATCATGCAGTAGGCGTTCTCCAGACGCCCAAAATGGCCCCAGCGAAAGTACATCACTGGCCGCACTGAGTCTGCCAAATCATTTATCGTCTTTTCTACCAGCCACATATTCAGGCAATAAAGCAAGCAACTGATCCTTTTCAGAGACAGAGAGAAAAAGAAACATCGAGAGAGGCAGGAGAGGAGGCCGCTGGCAGCCAGAGCCAGGACGCAGACGTGGTACTCGGAGGTTTGGTAGAGGCGCAGGGCCAGGTACAGCAGCAATGTGCAGGCCAGCGCTGAGGCTGTCGTGTGGCTGAGTAGGAACACAACCAGATTCCATTGAAAATCCCCAAGGTCCTGTGCCCAATTGCAATCTTTATTCGAATCCAAGCGACAGGGAAGGAATGGGCGATATTGAGTGCCCGATTCGAGTGGTTATTGGCCACAGCAAAAGTATAAACCTGGCTCTCTGAATCGCTGGTGTTGGCAGAGTCATTGTGCCTAAGGATGCTGTCATTGATGCTGCTTCCCATACTTCAAATTGGTCGATGTGAAGGCGTCAGATTGTGAGAGAAGACCATTAGCAAATGTAGCATCTGTGAACCTTTTGTCCCTAAATAACTTGTCAGTTGTCATGGTGCACCTCTAATGGACGGCTGCTGCTTTCTTTAAGCTGCTTGCGACGCTATAGGCGATAAGGACTCAGGATTAAGCCAAAGTTTTATAGAAAAAGCTTAACAGAATATGGAACCAGATTGGGATAAAAGAAAAAGCGGCTGATGTCTGGAGCCCCCCCCCCCAAAGGTTTCACCCCCCCCCCCAAAGAGGTTTCACCCCTCCCCAAAGAGTTTCACCCCTCCCCCAAGAGTTTCACCCCTCCCCCAAAGGTTTCACCCCCCCCCAAGGGTATATATTGAAAAAAATTTTATTAGCTTCAAATGCTTCTCTTTACATATCTCGAAATTTAAACTCAAGGAATTTTTTTCTAAATAACTAGATACCTACTTTTTTATTGAATCTATACCTAGTTAGTCTATACCGTGTTTGTCATGCAACTAGTTGGTCTATACTGCTATATAGGGCGTAGCCAACACAAAAACTAAAAGGCTCATCCTTTGACTATGGCAGTACCTACCGTGGGGGTGGTGATTTATGCGTACACCTAAATCAATCAACTATAACACAATAACTACTCAATATTTTTTCACAAAAATTTATCACAAAATGCCTCTAAATGTCCACAACATTGTGTCAAATTTTTGGGCCAAACGGTTATTTTGTCGTCTTTTTATGTCAATTTTTTTTAACACGAGTCCTGTTACTGCTGCCTACTTTGCATACCAAGCCTTTTGGGAAAAACGCATAAATATTTTCGTCATTTTGAATTTTTGTCATTTTCCATCAATCTTAAGCATCAAATAATTGGCCAAAACGTATTTGTTGTTATTTGATCAATATAAGTGGTGATATTTTCTTTTAATTAGAAAAAATCAATTTCTTAGACCAAAATTTATCATTATGGGCAATGCTGTGCAATACGATAACTCATGTTAGCAAACATGTCATAAATAGACGACATTAAATCCGTTTGAGCCAAAAATTTCACACAATGTAGTGAACATTTAGGGGCAACTTGTGATAAATTTTCGTCAAAAAATATTGAGTAACTCTGGAATTATAGTTGAATGAATTAGGTGTACGCATAAATCACCCCCCTCACGGTACTAGTTAGTCCTTACGGAGTTGAGCACTTCCTAGGGCGCAACAGCGCCCTAGTTATGAATGGGTGATCGAGTTTTTGCATGGTTGCGTGTCACCGAATTGATTGGAAGACTGGTAGGTTGAACCCTAGGACATATATACATCAATCGAAAGCTCACAGTCTGCTCCAGATGACAAAATTCTTGAAATTTTGATTTAGGCCTCTGAATTTTACTAAATAACTAAAATATAACTGAAATATATCAAAAAGGGAAACTGCGCAGATTTTTATAAACTGATGCTCAGGTTAGCTTCAATGCGAAAGGGAAACTGTGCAGATTTTCATAAACTGACTGTCAGGTTAGCTTGCATGCAAGCTAGGTTTTTTTAATAGCTGTTTGTTTTAAATATGGCGCAGTGGCGCTTTTCTAAGTCCATTTTTTAACTGTTTGAAAAGTTTGTTCATGTGGCAAGTAAATATGTTTTCCACATGGCCAAGATCTAGACAAGACTAAAATGCTACAGCATGAGCAGCTTATGAATTGTCAATCATCAAAAAGAACTGGACTAGGTGTGCCAAATCGAGACAAATTTTGATTTAAATTTAAATATATTTTGAGTTAAAATTTTAACCTGGGCCCAAACCCCAGCCTCCCACACAAAACCCCCCAAATTCTTTCTTCCTAATTAAATTTAACCAAAGATTTTTCCGTTTTCAACCATTTTTCCATCTTTTTCTATTTTTTTACCCACTGACCCATGAATTTGTTGAAATTCCTTTTTCGAACTCACTTTTCATTTTTCCATGTATGTTTTGCATTTTCAAAGTACCACGATTTCATTTACCTTTCACTGCCCCCAACCAAACAATTTGCATCCATGTCTTGCTTCCAACCACGAAAACCAACCAAACCCTTCCCTTCTTGCTACACTCCAACCAACAAACCCTTGCTTCATTGCCCCATACCAACTTCCAAGCAATTCTGTCGATGCCCATCCGACCCCAAATACCTAACCGTTATTACCCCCAGCATGGATATGTCAAGTAACCAAAGAAGGGCAGTGACTGACAGGATGCTTTTACTGGCATATTTGAAGGCTCACCCAATCCTCCTATTTTTCAGTGAATATTCAAGTAAGCAAAGAAGGGCCATGGATGCTGGATGCTTTTACAGGAATATTTAGACTCACCCGATCCATCCCATGTTTCAGTGGATATTCCAAGTAAGAAAAGTAGGGCGTTGGATGCAGGATGCTTTTACAGGCATATATAGGCTCACCCATTCTTCCCATGTTTCAGTGGATATTCAAGTAAGTAAAGTAGGGCGGTGAATGCCTGATGCTTTTACAGGCAAATTTAGGCTCACCCAATCTCTCCAAGTTTAGGGATTGGAGTGACAAAGTAGGGCGGTGGATGCCTGATGCTTTTACAGGCCAATTTAGGCTCACCCAATATGTCCAAGTTTCAGTGATTAGAATAAGCAATGTAGGGCGGTGGATGCAGGATGCTTTTACAGGCATATTTAAGGCTCACCCCAATCCTTCCCATGTTTCAGAGGATATTCAAGTAAACAAAGTAGAGCGGTGGATACATGATGCTTTTACAGGCAAATTTGAGGCTCACCCAATCTTTCCATGTTTCAGTGGATATTCAGGAGATAAGCAATAGTAGGGTGGTGGGATGCAGGATGCTTTTACAGGCATATTTAGGCTCACTCACACCCAATCCTTCCATGTTTCAGTGGATATTCAAGAAAGCAAAGTAAGGCGGTGGATGCAGGATGCTTTTACAGGCCTATTTAGGGTCACCCAATCCTCTCCATGTTTCAGTGGATATTCAAGTAAGCAAAGTAGGGCGGTGGATGCAGGATGCTTTTACAGGCATATTTAGGCTCTACTTCCCATGTAGGGCGGTGAGAACCCAGATGCTTTTACAGGCCTGCTTTGCTGTACAATCCTCATGTAGATCATTCAAGCCCAAATGCTTTCAGGCATTTTAGGCACCCAATCCTCCTTTTTTAGTGGATATTCAAGTAAGCAAAAGAAGGGCGGTAGAATGCAGGATGCTTTTACAGGCATATTTAGGCTCACCCAATCCATCCCATGTTTCAGTAGATATTCAAGTAAGCAAAGTAGGGCGGTTGATGCAGGAATGCTTTTACAGGCATATTTAGGCTCACCCCAATTCTCCCATGTTTCAGTCAATATTCAAGTAAGTAAAGTAGGGCGGTGGATGCATGATGCTTTTACAGGCCAATTTAGGCACACCCAATCTTTCCATGTTTCATTGGATATTCAAGTAAGCAAAGTAGGGCAGTGGATGCATGATGCTTTTACAGGCCAATTTAGGCTGACCCAATCTTTCCATGTTTCAGTGGATATTCAAGTAAGCAATGTAGGGGCGGTGGATGCAGGATGGCTTTACAGGCCTATTTAGACTCACACGATCCCTTCCATGTTTCAGTGGATATTCAACAAAGCAAGTAGGGCGGTGGATGCAGGATGTCTTTACAGGCAAATTTAGGCTCACCCAATATTCCTGTCTCCCCCACACGTTTTTCCAGTGGATATTCAAGTAAGCAATTAAAAGATAGGGTGGTGGATGCAAGAATGCTTTTACAGGCCTATTTAGGACTCACCCAATCCTTCCATGTTTCAGTGGATATTCAAGTAAGCAATATAGGGCGGTGGATGCAGGATGATTTTACAGGCCTATTTAGACTCACCCAATCCTTCCATGTTTCAGTGGATATTCAAGTAAGCAAAGTAGGGCGGTGGATGCCAGATGCTTTTACAGGCCTATTTAGGCTCACCCAATCCTCCCATGTAGGGCGGTGGATGCCAGATGCTTTTACAGGCCTATTTAGGCTCATACAATCCTCCCATGTAGGGTGGTGGATGCCAGATGCTTTTACAGGCCTATTTAGGCTCACCCAATCCTCCCATTTAGGGCGGTGGATGCCAGATGCTTTTACAGGCCTATTTAGGCTCATCCCAAATCCTCCATGTAGGGTGGTGGATGCCAGATGCTTTTACAGGCCTATTTAGGCTCACCCAATCCTCCCATGTCAGGCAGTGGATGCCAGGATGCTTTTACAGGCCTATTTAGGCTCATACAATCCTCCCATGTAGGGTGGTGGATGCCAGATGCTTTTACAGGCCTATTTAGGCTCACCCGAATCCTCCCATGTAGGTCGGTGGATGCCAGATGCTTTTACAGGCCTATTAGGCTCTATCCAATCCTCCCATGTAGGGTGGTGGATGCCAGATGCTTTTACAGGCCTATTTAGGCTTATCCAATCCTCCCATGTAGGGTGGTGCATGCCAAATGCTTTCACAGGCCTGATTAGGTCTATCTGATCCCTCCCATGTAGGGTGGTGGATGCCAGATGCTTTTACAGGCCTATTTAGGCTCACCCAATCTTCCCATGTAGGGCGGTGGATGCCAGATGCTTTTACAGGCCTATTTAGGCTCACCCAATCCTCCCATGTAGGGCGGTGGATGCCAGATGCTTTTACAGGCCTATTTAGGCTCATCCAATCCTCCCATGTAGGGTGGTGGATGCCAGATGCTTTTACAGGCCTATTTAGGCTCACCCAATCCTCAAATTATGCCCACAATGATTTTTAGCCATTAGCCCCCTCAGCCGTTTCTCATTTGAGTTTTTTTTAATGAATTTTCAGCATAATTTCTTATTTAATTAGCATGCC
>JASANA010002354.1:0-10606 GCA_030248095.1 Ptycholaimellus sp. GST1_10
ACCAAAGGAATATTGTTCTGCAACTTTTTCTTTTTTTCCAAGGCAAATCAATATCCTTATCCAGCAAATCTAGTACAAGATCTGCTCGCTTGTCCAAAAATGCCCTTTGAGTCTCGGAATGGGGAAGCGAACCCACTTCCACAATAGTGTGAAGCAAGTTAAAAATCGACTTGGTTATCTCCAATTCTTTCCGACTCCTCCTTGAGCAGGCTCCGAATCTCATCTTTTGACAAGCTAAGGGATTTTGGAAATTTTATCCAAAACCAGGCCTTCCCATGGTGCTCTTTGCTTTGTATGCCCGCACCCCATCCCTTTTATACCTTTTCTCCTACCCATTTTTCTATAAAAAGGCATCCAGCTTTAAAAAAGATTCAATCATGGCCACTTTGTGCCAGAAAATCTTTATTCTCTATGCCCCAGCATCACGTTCGTGGCCGCGAAGACAGGCAGGAGAAGAGAAGAAGCCACCTCGATGCTCTGAGCGGATAAAAAGTCGGACTCGCCCTCCCATCCCTCCTCCTTCCTCTCCTCCTCCTTCCCCTCCTCCCCCTCCTTCCTCTCCTCCTTCCCATCCTCCTTCCTCGCCTCCACCGCCTCCTCTTCCTCCACGCCCCACCCCCGTCGCCAGTGAAACTTCCTCCTCTGGTGTCACTGGTGACATCCCCACCACCTCCTCTCATCTCCCTTCCACCTCCCATCACCTTCCTCCATTCAATCCCTCCCTCCCCCATCTTCCCCTCCCTCTACCACCACTCCCTCCAGTCCCTGCCCCGGAGCTCCATCCGGAAACCCCGTTCACCTATGAATGGGACCTCATCGTCCCCTACACTCTAGCCGAGGCCTGTCAGTTCCCGCTGGATGAGCCATACTTTGTGCGGCTCCTCTTTTGCCACCCCTTCCTCCGCGTGCCTCTCCTTCTCTTTTCCAACTTTGTGCCTTCCCAGCCTTTCAACACCCAGTCACGCCCTCTCCTTGCCTTTATCGGCTCCGAGCATCCGCCTCCCTGGGTTCCCCTCCGCAACAACTACCTGCCCGCCCGCGGCTTTCTCACATTCGCATCACTCAACCAAACTCTTGTCTCGCGCCCAGACGTTCCGCTCCTTGTAGGGCTAGAGATAGCGCCTGCCTCCTGGATCAGCCAGCGGAGTGTTAAACATGGCCGAACCTAAGGCCGTCATTGACGGCCAGGACATACGCCTTGAACTGCCCAATCACGCTCTCATTGTGGGCACAACGATGAGCGGAAAAACTACTCTTTGCCTCAACCTCCTTTCCACTCCTTCCCTCTTCCATCCTTCACCCAAACGCATTCTCTTCTACTTTGATCAATACCAGGAAAAATATGAGGCAACAAAATCCCTGCTTGCTGCCAAGGGTATTGAACTTTTGCTCTTTCAAGGCTTCCCTGAAGAGCTTTCGCTGGACGATCTGGAGAATGATGGCCAAACCATCCTTCTCATTGATGATTTCTCAGAGCAGGCTTCAAATTCCAAAGAGCTCGCTCGCATAGCCACCAATGGGCGGCACAAAAACATCAGTCTCTGGATTGTTCTCCATTCACTCTTCAACAAGTCTCCAGAGTCCAGAACCATCAACCAAAACGTTCGCTGGTTCTTTCTTCTTCCATCTTTGCGACTAGAGTCCCAACTTCGGACCTTTGGTGCTCAACTGGGCATGCAGCAGAGACTCATTTCAGCCTTCCGCTCCTGTCAGGAGGATCCTGATTTTCTCTGCCGCTACATCCTCATCGACAGCGGGCCTAGAACTCCAAACATACTCAGAATTCGCTCCCATGTCCATCACCCCTCCAGCCAATACTGCTACACCTATCAGCCCCAAAAATCTATATTAGGCTTTGCCATTCTCTTAAATTCTATCTCACAACGTCATGGAAGGTTGTTATGGCCTATTCCACTAAACAGGCACTGCTCCCGGCAGATTTTGGCTATACCAGCAGCTCCACCACCTCCAGCGGCGGCAATAAAAAGACTGCGCCTAGGAAGACCCGTAAAAAGACCGCAGTCAAACCCAAGTCCAGTCCCAAATCCTCGTCATCGGCTAAGCCTCCTAAAAAGGCTAAGCGTAAGCTACCATGGAAGGCATAGACCCTATTCAGTATCGCCGCAGTGAAGTGAGTGATGTTGAGCCTGAGCTTAGCATCACTGTTCGCCAGGCAAAAACCCAGGGTCTCAACGATGGCGGCATGATCACATTTGAATGGCCTCCTGACGAAAAGTACTTTATCAACCCTCACACCATACTCTTCAGAGTATGGCTAGAATTGAGGCACGTTAATAACACCATTCCAGCCGCCGACCCAGCGCGCATCATCGCGCTGGATCATCAGGGAGTTCACAGTCTCTTCGAATCTGTTGAGGTGAGACTGAATGACCAGTTGGTGACCAACATGACCAACTACCCCTACACCACCGCCCTATGTAGGGCTCTAGGAGCAAGCAAAGCCGTTCGCGGCCAGGTCTGGAGTCCGTTGGAGGGAAGTTGGGAGCTGGGCGACAAGACGGAGAACAAGGCCACGCAGACGTTCACCACGAACTCATTCAACATGCAGGCCAGCTCCATGAAGCTGGCCAAGTCCCGGGTGTACATCTTCAGGGCCAAGATCGACCTGTTCATGAGTGCCCGCCAACTCATACCACCCAACACCAAAATCACCGTCCACCTCCGGCGAGCCTTCGACCACTTCTCCCTGCTAGCGCCGGACACTCTTGCAGACACTAGCTTCAAGCCCTTCATCAGCCTCATGGAGATGGAGATGCAGAAGCACAAGCTCTCCGAGAGCGCCCGCGGCCGTGCGCTCAGCCAGATCCAAGCCAATGCCGGCTTTGTCTTCAACCAGTTGGAAACTCGCATGAACTCATTTCCGGTTGGAACTCATACCTGGCGCTGGTTGAACTGTCTGAATGGCGCGGCGTTGCCCAACCGCCTCTACGTGGCCTTCGTGTCCTACGACTCCCTCTACGGAAGCCTCACCCGCATCCCTACATTCTTCACCCACATGAAGCTCAAGCAGATCAACTTCAAACTCAACGGACACGATCTGCTAGTGCAGCCAATGCGGATGACGTTTGTAGACAACTCCGAAGAGGGCGCGGCAGAGGGTAGCCTGGACTCAGCCCTGTCAAATACATCAGAGGGCTACCTCTCCCTGGTTCGTATCTTCGGCCAGGTTGAAGATGAGCTGAGTCCCTTGCGTCTCAGTTCCTCAGGCTACCTCTATGGACGCATCATTTATGGCCTAGAATTTGGCAAATGCGGTGTCAAAAGCAACGAAAGTGGAGCCTTGGACATTGAATGTCTCTTTGACTCTGCACCCATGGAAGGCGTCTGCGTTCTTTTCACAGAGGTGACAAAAATAGTTTCCCTATAAAAGAAACCATTGCCGCCTCTATTATTTATAATCTAAACTAAAAAATCATGGCCTTCACGGAATGTTTAAAAACTTACAAAGACCTTATTCTATCCAAAACTTTAACGCTAATTCCAATCATATTTATCATTGGCAGTCTTTTAATTATAAACCATAATATAATTGGACTTCTTTCATGTTTAAAAGAGCAATTTACGCTCATAGCCAAAACTGAATCCGCCATTGAAAATGGAGTTCTCCAAGGCATTAAAACATATGTAAGCGAAAGTCTACTGGACAAACGGTTTGATCAAACCTCTCTTCCTCTACATTGCACACAATTTGTGCTTCCCGCTAACGGTTCGTTGATAGATGCACAACTCTGCAGTTTTTCTACCCAGCGGCAATCCAAATGGCGTTTTAGCCATCTTATATTTCGGCTGAACAATGGAAGCAGCTTTGTACTTGAAAACTGTTTTGAGTTTAGAAGTTGGTTAAGGGCATGTAAAATGAAGACGTGTCCCAAAACTTCTCCCGTCCAACCCGCGTGGATGGGCTGTGCATCAACGGCCACCTTTCAGGGCCACCTACTCTGCCTGGATCTTCAGGACCACATCACAGCGCTAGCCGTCAATTATAACACTTTCATATTCATTGGTAAAAATGATATCAATACATTTTTTCAAATGATGGAATTGTTTTAGTGATTATCTTTTGAAAATAAAATGCAATGAATTTTCCAAGTGAAAACAAAAGGGATAGGGCGGCAAAGCGGTCAATCCCCATCCTCTAGACCACTCTGCCACCCTAACCCTACACCCTACAAAACAGCCCCACTTCATAAAGCATTGGTGAGTCATAAAGGAGTGGGGGCGGTGGTCTAGTGGTTTAGATCTTGATCTGGATCCAAAGACTTGTCTGGAATGGGGCAACCCTAGTAGGTTCGAATCCTACCCGCCTCCATTATCTTTTTGGCACACAATTTAATAAATACACAAATACGCATAAAGATGAATCTGGCTTTTACTAAATCATTCGGCTCCAACTCTCCAGCTTCACACAGCCTCCAGTCCCTCCAGCTTCACACAGCCTCCCTACCATGCAGTGGATCTTCGAAGCCGGAATTCAAGTTCTCCGAAGACTTCATCGCCCTGTCGTATCTGTCACCTCAGCCGCCTGCCAGCATTCGTCGCCAAGTTCGCCGCTGGCAGCGATGGATGGACTCGTGCAAGCACACGTGGGGCCCCGGAAGATTTGGCCACGGCTTTGCACCCGTCTTTGGCATTTTTACTGGATAAAATGCCTTAAAGGCACTCTACACAATATCAAAATAATCTTACACACTTTACCCTTAAGGCAAAGGGCACGCATGGGGATAGCTCTTCTCTAAAAGGCGTTATTGAGAACTAATAGAGATAAAGGCTGAAAACTAATAGATAAAGACATGCCCTAAAGGCACGCACCCAGGGGGATAGCTCTTCTCTAAAAGGCCTATAATATTCAGGATTATAATATTGAATATAGACTAAATACTATTGAAATATATTGAAAACTAATAAAGATAAGGCATGCCCTCAATGTATAATATTGAATATAGACTAAATACTATTTAAATATATTGAAAACTAATAGATAAAGGCATGCCCTAAGGGCACGCACGAATGGGGATACCTCTTCTCTAAAAGGCCTATCCCCCTGTGTTACACCAAGCCTGATAATGTTCTGATTTGATCATTTTCAGTGTTTTTTTATGGATTTTTATTACATTCATTATTAGTGTTCACGATTTTGGGACCCAAATCGTGAACACTTTTCAAAATGTGTGTTCTGAGAGCCGCAGGTATCCTACAACTCAAAATTTTAGCATTTTATCATAAAATCTTGTGAAATGAACAATTTTGAGCCAAAAATCTGAGTTTTGCACAATTTGCAATATGATCTGCAAAACTTAACTCAAATGACACAAGTAGTACAAGCTAAGCTTAGGCAATTTGTGGCTGAGGTTTTGGTAATGTTCTTCATGACTTATTCCAATGTATATTTTGTATGCAGAATAGATAAAAAGTTTGCAAAACAGCTATAAAAACAATTTGTTGTAGGTTTTTGGCATTTATTAGGGATTCTTGTTACATTTATTTTAGTGTTCACGATTTCGAGACCCAAATCGTGAACACTTTCAAAATTTCTCTTCTAAGAGCCACAGGTATCCTACATCTAGCACCTGGAAGGTCAGAGACGAGTTGGCACTACGGCGCTCCATCGTAGCGAGCATCAGAAAGCGGCGTTTTGTTTCCCCAGAGTTTTTCGCTGGCTTTGTTGAAGTAAAGTAGGGTTTTCCTCTAGAAGTTTCCTTTCTAGCCTCATTGGCCATTTTTGCTCTCGGTGAAAGTCCTCAGTGGTTGACAGTTGATTGATCGGTCTCTTTTTTGATAGCTTTATTCTGGCTAAATTTGCCACACATTTTTGATTTGCTATCAACTGCATGACTTTTCCTGCCTTTGCGCCTTTCTCTCTACTCGCCAATCGAAAAATTGCGACCTCATATATCTATACTGCACACAAAATGCATGCATACAAAGCAGAAATTGATGGAAGCGAGGAAAATGAAAGATAAAGGCACTGATTACAAACTTCTTTCTTTTCAGATCAGTGGCTGTCGATCCATGAACACTGACTTTTTGAACACTATTAACATTAACACTACAAACTGTGGTGTTAACAGCAGGAACATAGCCAGATTCTCTTTCGTAAGTCACCGGAAGAGGCCCGGAAGAGCCGGGAAGGAGAGCGGAACAGGTTAGGGCATCTTGGGGAAAATATACAGACTGATCGCATCCCCCTTCCGCCCGCCTCCTCGACGTCAAGGAACCGGAAGAGGGGGCGGGGCAGTGCAGCCTTTCAAGGTTTGCCGGAAACTGGCTTCCGATACGCCACAGCGCTCCCGCGGGCCACAAGGAAGGTTGGGTTGGATCACGATGGGAAAGGGGGCCAGAGCAGGCAGAGGACGGGACCTTATAGTCTAGGCAGCTCAACAGGCCAGAGAAATGAACACTGTTGAGAATGGCTATCTTCTTCAGCTGGCAGAGATTTGGAGGGCGAGGAGGTGTTCTCCTTGGTGGCTGGTGTGGAAGAGGAAGAGTCAGTGTTGACGGGCCAAAATCGATGCTGGTGACTGCCGCGACAGACCGGGCAAGCTTCGTAGTCCTTGCAAGCCAGGCACTCCAGCATCCCCGACGGGCAGCCCACAAAGCCGCACTCTGAGCAGGTGATCGTGTAGGTGAGAGGCTCCTGATGGAGGGCGAAGTGATGGGCGAAGACTTCGGAGGCCTGCAGGGCTCTAGTCTCCGAGGACCACTTCAGCTGCTTCCAAGCCTGCTGGCTCACGAGCTTGCTTCTGTCCGCCTCCAGACAGCCTTCCCTGTCCCACGGCTCAGTCTGTGACATCTCTCCGCTCTCCTTTGCCAGCGTCACCACCACAAACTCCCGTGCAGACTTGCTCATCCGCTCCAGCAGTCTGTTGACGAGGGTCTTTTGAAAGCTGGTCAGCTGCTGGCGTGGTGGGCAAGGCCAAGCGAAGAGGGCTCGGATGGCACTGGCCGGAGAGGTGGGGGAGTTGGGCGGAGTCTAGCTGGGGAGCTCCTTGGCCAGCTCCTCCAGGAAGCCCGGCCAGAAGTCGCCCTCGAAGTAGGGCAGCTGGGCTAGGGATTGAGGCCCAGTCCAGGTCTGCTTCGCCCAGGCACTCATGGCCTCGTGCTTTTCGATGGCTTGCTCAGCCTGGGCCTTGTCCAGTAGATGCCTGTACCAGTCCCGCAGGTGCTGCTCAGGCGTGGTGTGACGGAAGGGGCTGGATTTGTAGGCCCGCTTTGCATTGCCGGGGGAAGGATGGGCGTGGAAGATGTAGTCGATGCCGGGCTGGGCAGGGCAGGCCCAGAGGAAGAGGCGGGAGAAGAAGCCACTGCCTCTGGCCCAGGCGAAGTAGGCGATGAGGAGGCCTTGGAAGATCTCCGCTCGCAGCACCGCCAGTTCTACCAGCTTCATGCTGTCCACGTACGAGATGTAGATGCTACGCTGATTAGCCTTCAGAGCGTCCAGTCCGTACTCCTGCATGTACATGGCGAACACGAAGAGCGGGCGGCCTTCAGCCATCTCCTGCCAGACGAAGATGACGCGATTGCAGTAGGGAATCGACGCCCTTCCCCCCCTCTTCTTCCCAGTCAGCAAATTCAATAATTGGGCTGCGTGGGGACTGCACTGGAAGGAGCGCTTGAGGCAGGCCACGACGCGGACGTGGATGCTGGGCTTCAGGCCTTTCATGAGCAGCACCCGCTGGGCTTGTTTCTCCATCAGTCGGGACAGCTTGCGCTCGGGCAGATCGGAGGGTTTGTAGCCGAGAACGGGGGGCAGGCCTTGAGACTGGGCGCAGTTGGGGCAGCGGAAACGGCCTTGGCTGGATTCTGACTCCCAGCCAGCGCAGCTCAGGTGCCACTCCTTCTTGCAATCGCTTTCGGTGCAAGGGGGGGGGTAGTGCCAGGCGTAGCAGAAACTGGCGTTGGCGAGGATGCAGTGGGGGCGGCTGGTAGAGATGAAGTTGGAGCTGATGATGGTCCACTCCTTGGCCAGGAAGCACTGCATCTGGACGTAGGAGCTGAAGCTCTCCATCACCGGATCCAATGGCCCTCCCTCACTCCAAGGCTGACGATTCCAGTGGTTCCCTTTCTTTTGATCCTTGACTCCTGAGGGCTTTCGCCGATGAAGGCCCGGTCCAGAGGGCACGTGGGGCAGGGCAACGAGGCCGAGCTCGTCCAGCACGTCCCTGCACAGCATCGCCAACACCCAGTAGCTGGAGGAGCTCTCCGAAGCTCCTGGCTTCTCCACAGCCTGCAGCGACTTGAGGAGGTGAAGGTGGTGGACGGGGCAGGCAATCTGCTGCACTGTCTGGTGGAGACACTGGGCTACTCTTTCCGCACCACCTGCGCCTTCATGGCAGAGGCAGAGAGACAGCTGCAGGCCCTGAGGGGCGCCGGCGGACTCCTCCAGCACTGGCTCCTCCTCTCTGAAGACGCCCGGGGAACTGGCCAGCAGATGTAGCTGACCGCGTTCTTCTCCCAGTTAGCTGTGGAGGCTTTGGAGAAGCTCGATGGCATCGGTGAGCTGGCCAGGGTTGTTGTAGGTGGGCGGCATGGCCAGGGAGCCAGTAAAGAGGAGGGTTTGAATGCTCAATGCCCAAGTCCTGGACAGAGCTGGCTTCATTGAAGCTTGATGGAAGCAGTGCCCGGTGCCATCAGGAGCCCACCAACAGGGCGGCTGAGACATGGCAGATCTTCGCCTGTCCGCGGCACTACTTTGCCTTGAAGAGGCTGGAGGTGCCAAAGAGGATCTTCCCGGCATCCTCCAGCATCCCCGTCACTGGACAGTAGTAGACAGTCTTCCTCTCTCCAACTTTTTGCATCAATCCCCAGCTGATTGTCCAGCTCCGATTCTTCTTTCCAGCTTCTGAACATCAGTTTCAGCAGCATCTGAAGGGTGGCGATATCATGAAGTTGGTGAGAAGATTGTTGCTGTTGCTGGGCTGAAGCAGTGCAGCTAATTGATGCAGATGGGAAGGACAATCCCCGAGAGACTGAGCTGTGGGTGGAAGATGGAGGGCGGAAGGTTGAGGCTTTGGAGACGGGCAGTGGAGATGATGCTGAGCTTGTCGATGAAGGCCAGGTCCAGAGGGTGCGCAGGACAGAGCGACAAGACTGAGTCAGGCCAGCAGATCTCCACACAGCATCGCTATCGCTGGGCAGTAGGAGGCCGGTAGCTTTTAAGTGCAGATGGGAATGATGCCAAATTCCTTGAAGGTTGTGATGGTGGAGGATTGTAGGAGTGCGGTGTGGTGTGGCATGGAGGTGAAGATGAGGTTGCAGTCGGTGGCCTTGAAGAGGGTGGAGATGGCGAAGGGGCTCTTCCCGGTGCACTTCAGCTTCAGGTTTGTCTCTCACTCCTGTCTCAGAGGACTCCTGGGCAATGTAGGGGCAGTTGGTTTGGGGCTGGGTGCTCCTTGGCTTCCAGGCCGATGTCTCCGGTGCCTCCATCTCAGCAGAAATTGAAGGCGCGGGCACTCCATGATATCAAAGCAATGGAGACTGGCCAAAGAGCAGTAGCCCGTCAGTCAGGGGCCAATGCTGTCGCTGAGGGAAAGGACCAGGCATGTGGTGTAGATTGAGGCCTTGGGGGTGTGCGGCAGAGACGATGACCATGCTGCCGCAGTTGTTCCCGGTGTCCCAGAGCACCAGCTTGTTGCCTGAGTCCATGGACTCGATGAGGGGCAGTGAGAGGCAGCCAACTCTGGTCTGGGCCCAGCAGTGTCAGATGAAAGTGGATCATGAAGCAGTTCCTGGTTTCTTAGTGTTGGCTTTGTAGATGTGGCAGGCAATAGAGTTCAGCTCTTCCAGGCTGCTTTTCAGCTTTCTCCGTTGAGTCCAACGCCCAGCTTTGCATCCTGACTGATGATGGATTGACAGGAGGTATTGGGAGCTGGTGTAGGTGATTTAGGCTGTCCGTGGAGCAGCTGGAGAAGGCAGTGGCCATGGCCTAGTCCTGGCGCCGATTGAACCCATACACTAGCAGAGCTCAAAGTGTCTTGCAGTGGCAGAGTTCAGTGGTGGACAGCTCTTGGCCTTGGTGTTCTTCCCAGCGTATTCCAGCTCCGCAGTGTCCTCAGAGGCCAGCACTGTGAGTGGCGGCCTGCTTGTATGTGGCCAGAACTTCCTCTCTCTTGCTGGGATGGGTGGAGGAATGGAGAGGCGTCGCTGGCAGAGCAGAGGCTGGAGGCCTGTTTCTCGGTGGGCTGTGAGTATAGAGGTGTTGGGTACCCTATCCCTCCCCGCCGGGCCTGGGCTGCATTCCATGGCAGTGGGAGGCACAGAGACCGTGTCAAGCAGTGCCGATGGCTGGGCAGTGTGGGCCATTCGTGAATGGTGGGCTAGGCAGTAGGGATGGCTAGGCAATGGTTGCAGACCAGGCATCATTGATGGCTGTGCCATACGGATGGCCCTGGGGTGATAGCAGGCCCAGTAGCGCAGATGGCCAGGCGACAATGGCGGGCCAGGTAGCGCAGATGGCCAGGCAGCAATGGCGGGCCAGGTAGCGCAGATGACCAGGCATCAATGGCAGGCCAGTTAGTGCCTATGGCCTGGCAGCAATAGTGGGCCAGGGAGTGCAGATGTCCAGGCCGTGACGGCGGGCCAGGCAGCG
>JASANA010002355.1:0-11225 GCA_030248095.1 Ptycholaimellus sp. GST1_10
CGGATGCCTTTTGCTTCGGCTCAATGCTTGGCTATTGGGGAGCTTGCTGGGCGGGCTGAGAGAGCGATTTCCGGGGTGCACATGGGCGGATTGCCTTCCGATAACATGCCTTATCCCATTTCCGTCCACCCACATCACTCCCAACCAGCCCCTGCAATTATCACACCTACCACTACCGCCCTGCTTCTTCCTTCTTTTCTTCTGCTCCTGTCTCCCTCTTCTCTCCTCATTCCCAGGCCTTTTATCCAGGGTGTCTAGAGATGACAACAAGCACACACGAACACGCCACAGTGAGAGAAAGGACAGAGCGCGAAGGAGAAGGTGAGAGGAGGAATGGGAGTGAGAGGTACGAAAGGAGGGGCGGGAGGAAATGCGGGGGTGCGCTAGAATCTATCACCATCAGATCGCTATTTCCTTCCAACTCGAATCGGCAACGATCGGATGTCGTGCAGCTCTTTTTACAGACTCAAGGGGGCTCCCTGTTCTCTAGTGGGCACAACCAGATTGATAAGCGGGAGAAGGGAGGGGGCTGAGAAAAGGACCCACACCGGAAAGACGAAGCAGGTACAGAGGAGTAATGCGATAGAGTTGGCGAAGGGAGATACCTTGGAGGATCTTAAAGTTCTGCCGTCTTGGCATGAGTAGGAGAAGCCCCGGAATGGAGAGTAGGATGGCTACACAAAGCTAGAGCGACAGGCGACACACCCAGTTGGCAGAAGGGGCAGACAAGCAAGGATGTACAGCGAATGAAAAAAAGAAAAAGAGGTGCATTTGAACAGTCCTAAAAGCCATAATACCTTGAGTACGTGCCTGGCGACATCTGCGTACGGCTCATGACAAAACAGAAGAAAAGGGCAGAGAAAATGAAGCTGCTGTAGGGAACGCCATCACAAGAAGCGCGCGGAAACTATGTCATCGTATGCACAAGGCCTGGCCTATGCTCAGTGAGGATTGATGGGTAGATTGATGGCGGGGGAGGAATGGGTGGAGGAGTGAGGTGTCAAGCCTCTTCAGCATCAGAGACGAGGGCAGCGACACTGAAGCCGGAGGGGCGGGGGCGTTTGGGGGCAGTGGGGGCTTGGGCGGAGTTGAGGGTTGAAGGATGGGCGTGGGCTGCTTGGGCGTGGGCAGCGGCCAAGGCGGCCATCTGCTGGGCCTGGGCGAAGAGGGCGGCCTGGGAGAGGAAGCTGAAGGGGTTCACGAAGGCCCCGCCGCCCATCTGCTTCGCCAGGTCCGCCGCCACGCGGGCATTGAGCGCCAGCCGAGCCTCCGCCTGCGCCACCTCCTCCGCCTCAAATAGTTCATGAGTGAGCCTTTTGAGGAGTGTGGAAGGGATGGTGGAGGGGTGGACCTTGTGTTTGAGGCCGGCGACGGTGGAGTCGAGGGAGGGCTTGGGCTGGCCGGAGGGGAGGGGCTTGGCGGGCGGGGAGGAGGGTCCGGGAGAGGTGAGGGTGGAGGAGACGGAGAGGGAGGAGGGCGGGAGGACCATGGTGGCCCTGGGGGACTCCTTGCCGGTGGGTGGTGAGTCCCGGGCAGTGGGCTCCGCGGAGTCCAGGAACATTTCGTCCTCCGAGTCATCGCCGCCCGATTGCGGGCTCTTCGTGTAGCCGGGGCTGGCGCTGTCCCCGCGTCCGCCGCCAACCATTTGCATCCTGCATCCTTTCTCACTTGCTTCTTTGCTCTTTTACGTTTCGTATTCCGAAATGAGGAGGCAATAGGGAGCTGGGAAAGAGGCGTTGTTTGCAGAGACAGGTCGGGGAGGGAGGAGTGTTGGGTGGAGGGGAGGCGAGTGGCCTTCTCCCTCCCATCTTTGTGTACGGAGTGTGTGTGTATGTGTGTGTGTGAGTGTGCTGCAGGGCTAGGCATAGAGTCAATGTGGATTGTTACTGTATCTGAAGGCCAAACAATGAGGTGGTGCTGGTGGCATATTGGCCTGTGCTGTGGCAGGTAGGGTTTGGGCCTGTGTGAGGAGACAAAAGGGCTGCGGTGTGAGAGGAACGGGGCAGCGCTGCTCATCCTCTCCTCTGCCAGTTGGGAGAGCGGAGTGGGGGCTTAGCTTGGACAAAGACAGCCAGGGATGAGCTGGTGCCAGAAGGCTCGCCTATTGTCTTGGCTGAAGGCGGACTGTTAGAGGTGTGAAGGAGGAGGTGAGGATTGGAGGAGGAGAGGAGGAGGTAGGCAAGGTGTCGCCAGCTAAGCCCTCCTGCGCAGTGCACTGCTGCCTATTCTAAGGGGCAGGGGGGCCTAATCTGCGCCGCTGCACTGGGCTCCTGCTCTCTGCTCTTCTCTGCGCTGCTCAGACTTTCTGGCGTCTTGAAGGGAGTGGAGAGGGAGTAGAGAGAGTATAGGGTGTTGCTGGAAATTGGGGCGAGAAGAATCGGCGGGAGAGGATGATCGATTAACGGGGGCTGCTGGGTAGGAGGAGGGGGATGGGGATGATGCGGTGGTGTTGGTGTGGATCTGGTTGGTATTTGGTGGTCGTGGTGGGGCTGGAGGGAAGAGTGGGACTTCCGCTCCATGCAGGGTGGTGGCATGGAGAGGAGAGGGAGAGGAGATAATGTGGCAGGGAAGGCGGAAGCTACGGTAGAGAGGGATGAAAGCCGTAGCCGGGGGTAATGGAGGCGGCCAGGGAGAGCTTTCCTATCCGCCCAAAGGGCTGGCAGGGATGGGGAGGGAGGGACAGAGGGAGGCAGGGAGGAAGGGCGGGGTGAAAGGGGAGAGTGCAGAGCGAAGGGCCAGGCAAGCGGATCCTGTATCCTTCCATCCTCCCTCCGCTCCCCCCTCCTCTCCCCCTACTTGCCCCACCAAGCACCCATCTCGGATATACATATTTAATCGCTGAGAGCTTTCGATCGTCGCCGCAGAGGATGGGCGAAGGGAGGGAGAATGGGAGACGGGGGGGGGGACAGGGTGAAGAGGGGAGGGCGAAGGGGTAAGAGGAGAGGGAGCAAGAAGCACCGCTAAGCGCTGGGAACGAGAAGGGTTAGACACACTCTGCCCACTCCCCCCTTCTCTCCGATACGCGAGGGGATGAGGAGGGTCTGTGGGCGTAGGGGGTTGGCGGTGAGGGAGGGGTGAGGTGGTGAGGAGAGTGTAGGAGAAGGGGTGGTGGTGGGTAGGATGATTGCGCGCTCTCCAGAGCGCTAAATGATGATGAGCGAAGGGCTGTGGAAGGGGGGAGGGGAAGGGAAGGGGATCCCGTCCTTCGCTCCTTCCCGGCCCATCCCCTCCCGCGCTCTCCGTCAATACGCCTTCCAGCTATCAAGCCTGATCAGGCTTCCCTTCCCCGCCTCCTCCTTTGCCCAGGTCTAGTGGGGGAGGGAAGGGAAGGGAGTGGAAGGGAAAGGCCTCGTTTCGCTGGAAAGGAAAAGCTCCCTTACCCGGCTCACATTTGCTTTCTGTACCGTAATCAAATGAGCTCGCCTCAAGGCAGCAAAGCTGGACATGATAGGCCTATCACTTCTCTTCTCACCCACCCCCCCCCATGTATTCAAGCCTCCGACAAGATTCAATTAGGTCGGGGTGTGAGTGGAGGAATCTAAGCGAAGAGAGTATCGAGAAAGAAGAGAGGAGAAGGAGCAAAAGAGTAAGATGGGAAGGACCTATTTTTGGCGGCGGCAGCTCTGTCGCGCTGTCGGCGGTTCTTGAACCAGTTGCCGACCTGGGTGGGGGTGAGGTTGGTGGCCTGGGCCAGCTCCCTCTTCTTGGTCGGGTTGGGGTAGGGGTCCTGCAGGTACCACTCCCGCAGCAGACTCCGCGTTCGCTCCTGCCAACGCCTCACCATCAGTCTCAGAGGCAGCAGAGGGGGTGAGGAAGGGGGAACCTTGAAGCAGTGCGTCTTCTGCTCCCCGTCCCAGATGGTGCGAGGCATGGGGTACTTCTTGCGTACCCGGTACTTGTCCACGGGGCCCAGCGGACGACCGCGCAACTTCTCGGCCTCCTGGTAGTGGGCCTCCAGCCACATGGCCTGCACACACATCTTCTCTCATCCTTTCCACCCCAGCGCCTGTCCTTCGCAAAGGCAACCTGGAGCTTGGAGTGGGAGGACTTGGCGAACTTGTGGTTCTCCAGGATGTGATAGAGCTCACGGAAGTTGCCCATATGGAAGGCCACTATGGCCCGCGCTCGCAGCACTACCTCCGACTTGTTCAGCTCCTCAAGGAATCCTTGGAGGTGAAAAAGGAGAGGAAGGGTGAGGAGGAGGGAGGGAACCTGGAAGTTAGGATGGGTGGCGGGGAGGCTCCAGAGGAAGCGAGCCAGTCGCTCGATGTCCCCCGCCTCTTCCAGGCTTTCGCAGATCTGCGCCACCTTCAAAGCAACCTCTGATTAAGAGGAGGAATGGGGTGGTGCTAGGAGTGAGGTTGAAATGTGGGGAAAGACGGGAGATTGAAAGGAGTGGAAAGATGGAGAAAGAACCTTCTGGAATTGCTCTAGATTGGCAGCCAGGAGGCCGGGAGCGGCGGCAGCGGCGGGGAAGGCGGGGAAGGCGGTGGGGAATGGGAGATTCCCGCCCGCTCCGTTCACACCCACGCCCCCGCTCCCCCCTGAGCCCCCGCTGAACAGCAGCAGCTGGTTCATCAGACGTGCCTGGTGAGCCTGTAATGGATGGAGTTGCATGAAGGAGGGTAGAGAAGGAAGGAAGAGAAAGAAGGAGGTAAGTAAATGAAGGGAGGGTAAATGTAAACCTGAAGCTGGTCCAGCTTTAGGCCGTTGGGCAGGGTGGTAGGAGGCGGGGATGAGGGGCTGGAGGCGGAGGCATGGTTGGAGCTGGGAGGAGGTGAAGTGGAGGAGGCGGGTGGAGGAAGAGGGGGAGGAGGACTGCTGGAGTCAGCCTCGGATGAAGCAGGCGGCGTGGCCGAAGGCTCCGACTTCACCGACGTTCCCGACATTCCCTGCTTTGCCTCGTCTGCAACCTCCCTACTTGTAAAGGAGTCAGAAGAAAAAGAAGGAAGGGGCCTGTTGCGGAAAAGTGAGATGTAAAAGGGGAATGAAGGGGAGTGAAGGTGTCCATAAGCGCGAGGAGTGGGGTGACTGGTAATTGGCGGGATTTGCTGGCTAGGGGAGACAAGGATAGGCAATGGAGAGGGGGGACTCAGGTCTAATAGGCGAGTCTTCAGCTTGTCAAGCCTACAATTCGCGCGGGGCATGAAAAGGGCGGACAATAGAGCTGCTCATTTTCACTCATATTTCTAGACAGCCTCGCGTGCACGGGAGAGAAGAGGAAGAAGGCAGCAGTGGCTGGGCCTAAGGCTAAAGGCTGCAATGAAGGCTGCTGGGCTGGGCATTGGAGACGCAAGGGAAAACAAAGGGGCCAAAACTGTCCAGCAGCGCCTCAGCGACTATGAGAGGGCTCCTCTCCTCTGCCAGCCTCGGACCACAGCTCTTCTCCCTCCTCAACTCCTCACCTCACCTCTCCTCCTCTCCCAGCCTCCTCCTCTAGCCAGGCAGGGCACAGTCCGGCGCTACAATAGCTCCTGTCACAATGGCGCCGCCTCGCCCCCGCTCCCTACCACTTCACGCCACCCAAGCCCATCCTTGCAAGAAGCCCCCCCCCGCAGATGCAGTCCCCACCACTCATCCCCCAGCCTCCTCCCATCCCCCTATTCTACTCCTCATACTACTCCTAGTCAAGCCTCTCACTCACTCCCTCCTCCCCTGTCTCCAGCCGGTGGAGAAAGAAGGATGGCGGGAGAAGTGAGACAGCGGCGATAATGACTGAGACGCCCTATTGGGGACACTGGGGGATGGGAGAGGGGAGTGGGAGGGGTTGAGAGGGGGAGTGTAGGAGGGGGAAGCGTAGGAGGGGGGATGCGTAGGGGAGGGGGTAGAGGAAAGCAATGCGCAGGAAGGGGTTTGGAGGGTAGCGGTGTAGGCGTGGCCTTCAGCCGTCTCCATGAACAAGACCAGTAGGGCCTGCTCCGCCCATTGGCTCCGCCACAGGCCGACCCCGACCCCGACCCGCATGTCTCAACCTCTCCCTCCCATCAAGGGCCCGTCCAAAGAATGGGGAGCCCAAAATGAAGTGTCTGATGATATTTGCGGAGAGGACGCAAGTGGCTGCTGCCTAAACCAAACTGGCCCGCCTCACTGTGATGCAGGGGGGACAGGGGGAGGAGAGGAGGAGAGGAGGGGGCATTGTGGACTGGGAGGAGCGGTCCTTGATCCCCTCCAGCTCCTCTGCCCATTGTCCGCCCAGATGGGGCTAAGCTTCACGCCTAGAAGTGCTCTTACTACTCCCCCTCCTTACACTCCCCCCTCCCCGCCTATGTTTAGCTTCCAGATCACAACAGCCTCCCCTCCAATATTCACACTCCCCACTCCAGCCCCCTAGTAGCAGACCTGAACACCGCCGCCACCAGCCCGCGCCCCCCAAAATAGCCCCCCCCCTCCAATGGCCGGCAGACAAGGCGAGCTTGCCATTAGGCTAATAATCTACATCTTCTCACCCCTTCCTTCTCATTCCTCGCCTCCCGTCTGGCTTGCCCAGCTCATGCCCCGCTTCACTCGCCGGGTACTGAGTGCCCCTCACTGACCATCCTCGCTCGCCCACTGACCCCTGTCTTGCCCATCCTCTCTCACACCAAGGCACAAGCACAACAGCCAGAAATCCGAGCCTCAGCGGAGTCTCGAATGGAGTCAGAGGATACCTCCAAGGCCATATACTCTTGAAGGGGGCGTAAAGAAGATGGCTGGAGTCCATGCATGCCGGTACATGCTGGGCTCAAGTGAAGCGCTGCAAGGTCAGGCCATTGAGGAGGTCTCCTCTCCCTCCCTCCCTCACTCAGGAGAGCCTCGTCCTTTTGAGGAGGCGGTGGGAGCGGCGAGAAGCCGCCAAGGTGTCGCTGGCCTACTTGACCTCCTCCTTTTCTTTGCCCCCGCTACTTCCCCTACTACTAGCCCTGAGAAAACACGCCCTACCTGCCTTCTGCCCCCCCCCCCCCTACCCTCAGTGCAGCTGGCCAACAACTATGGAGGGAGGGGGAGGGACTAATTGGAGGGAGGGGAGGAAGGGGAGGGAGACTGAGCAACGCCAAGGCCTGGCCTCACCTGCGAAGGCACTAGTTGACTTTGGCTTAGAGCAAAAGCGCGCGTCTCGTTCCCATCTGAGTAGTCTCGAAGCCCTTCATTTGGCTCCACTCTGACTTCGCTGCTAATGGCAGTGTGTCCAGTGCCAGGCTATCCCCTTCTAGGATAGGGGGTGATTAAGGGGATGGAGATGTCTGGCTACCCTTTCTATCCCCTATTGTCTTCAGGGGGTCAAGAAAGGCAGGGCAGTAGCTGGGAGGGGGTAGGAGGAGGAGCTCTTCCCTACTTACACTCCCAGGGATCAATTTGTCGCCACTCAGGAGGGGGTCGGGGAGAGAGTGGGGAGAGGAAGGGCAGGGGAGAGGAAGGACAGGGGAGGGAGAGGAGGGGAAGAGCAGGGCAGGGAAGGGGGAGGGAAAGGCTCATCCGTCCGTAAGGGGTGATAGGAAGAGTGGGTGCAAAGAGGGGCAACGGGAGTGCGGGCCGTGAGGGGGAGGCGCCCTTGAGCTAAATGAGGCTTAGGCCCCGGGATGAGCGAAATGCTGGCAGGATTAGGCCCGAGCCCTGGGAGCACTGGGATGAGATGCCAGCAGGGAAGGAAGATGGCCTGACATGGGGGAAGGACAGAAAACATCCCTACCAACACGATCCATTCTACTCCACATGAGTTTAACTTTTGCCAAAGGGCGGGAGAAAGGATGGATGTATATTCTGAGTAGATTTTGTTTATGCTGATGGTAGAGGGTTGAAAAAGGTGGCGGACTAGAGTAGCAGATAGAATGAGGGGTGGTATATGGGATATGGTATCCATGACGGTGTAGATGTCAGTGTTGGTGGGTGGCTAAAGGAGAGCATGACCTATGCGCCTACGGTATGCATGACGAGTAGGCGGAAAAGATAGGGGAGGGGGGAGGGGGGCGGAGAGGGAAATGAGATATGGATTGGAAGTAAACGGGGGAATGCACACCGTTGCGTTGGCTTTATCAGAGAGGAGGGTGGGCGGGAAGGGAGAAGAGGGGAGGGGAGGGGGGAGAGAGGGGAGGGTGGAGAGAGAGAGAGAGGAGGAGGGAGTGGAGGGCTTTGATGTAGGAGAAGGGGAGTTGGTGCGGCAGGCTGTCCCCCCGCATGAAGGGAGAAATAGGGGGAGAAGGGAAATGTGGGGGTATCCAGTGGGGTGTCACTAAAGGATAAATGTGCGGATAATGGAGTGAGAGTGGTTGGGCAGGGCAGGGGAGAGTAGGGGAGGGAAGGAAGGGGGCAAGGGGGAAGAAGGAGGGGAGGGGGGGGGGGCTGACAGCAGCTCCAGCCGCCTCATTCCATTAACCAGGAGCTCCAGCCCTTCTGCCCTCCAGCCCTGCTCCCAATTTGATTCCGCCAACGGGGCAGGGGCCAGGGTCGGGCGCTCGGGGCGGGGGAGGGTAGAGGAGAGGGGGGAGAGGAAAGGGGGAGGGTAGAGGGAGAGGAGGGGTAGAGGGAGAAAGAGGGGCGAGGGGAGGGATATTGGGGAGAGGGGTTGAGTGAGCTTAGCGATAGCCTGTGTATGGGCAGAAGTCGTTGATGCGGAAGGCTTCGCTTCGCTTTCCCTCCCGCCCAAAGCCAGAGAGGGGGAGCAGGAAAGAGCATGTCTAGTTGTCCACGGCCTCAATTCCCACTTCCTCCCCCTCTTCCCTTCCACCCCTTGCCATAACATGTCCTTTTGATTAAGCAATACATGGTTCTGTCTGCGCAAGGAAAGGGGTGGAAAGGGGTGGAAAGTTTAGTGGGAGGAGTTGTGGTGGGTACCCGTCTGAAGTGGAGTTAGGGGTAGAGGGGAGGGTGGAGGTGTATGGAGGGTGGGGGGAGAGGGAAGTGTAGGGGTGGTGGTAGGCTGGTGAGAGTCGTGTGTCAGGGTCGCAGTGTGTGTCTATGCTGTATGCCTCCATTAGTGGCTGGTAGCGGGGTGAGAGAGAAAGGCAGGGAGGCATGAGCAGGGAAAGAGGAGGTGGAGTCTTTCCCTGTTTGGTGGGCAAACAGGGGCGGCCAGACCTTGCCGATCTCATGACTTGTGATTGGGCGTTTGCTTTTTGCGGCGCCCTGGCTTTGTGCTGGGCTGGCGGGGAGGGGACTAAGGGGCCCGGCCCCAGGCAGTGCAAACGAATGGGGCCCAGCGCAGCTGGGGGAGAGGAAGGGGGCCTGTGCCTTTTGTTTGAGCAGCAAGGCAGGAGTGGAATGAGGGGCGCTAGCTGGCTGGAAGGGAGGTGGTTGGGAGGCTGTAAGGATGGAAGGGGCTGTAAGGATGGAAGGGGGGTGTAAGTGAGAAGAGGTATCGCTGTGGGCGCTGTGTGCTCACCGGGCTTGCTGAGGAGGAGAAGAGGGAGAGGGAGAGCTTTGGCTCCACTTCACCTGTCTCTCGCACTCGCCTACTCGCCCTCCTATGCAGGGAGGGTGAGAGAGGCTGAGCTGGTGCCTAAAGGTGGGTGGAGTTGTCAAGACGCTGGTTCTTCTTGTTGACGCTGGGACTCGGGGCCCTCACAACCCCTCTTCGCTCTCCTCCTATCTCGCTACACAAAGTGGAAACCTGAGCCTCTCCCTTCCCCTGCCCTCTCCACTGCTGCCTGTCCCTGTCCCCCCCCTTGCTCTGTCCCCCCTTGCCCTGTCCTTCTACCCTGTCCCTGCGCCACTTGAGTGAGGCCGCCCCGCAGTGTCTAAGACAAGAGGAGGAGGCAACAAAAGAAGGGGAGGGGGGGAGAGAGAGAGGGAGAAGGGGAGGGAGAGAAGAGGAAGAAGAAGGGGAAAAGAAGGAGAGAAAAAAGGAAAAAAAAAAATAGAGAAAAAAAAAAAAGGAAAAAAGAAAAAAAAAAAAGAGAAAAGAGAAAAAATCACTCATTTGGGCGCTCCGGGTCTCTGGACGGGCCCTTGTGGAGGGAGAGGTTGAGACGGGTGGGTGGGGTCGGCCTGTGGCGGAGCCAATGGGCGGAGCAGGCCCTACTGGTCTTGTTCATGGAGACGGGAGGACGAGGCGCTACACGACCCACCGCACCCTCCAAACCCCTTCCTGCGCATTGCTTTCCCTCTACCCCCTCCCCCGCACCAACATCCCCCCCTCCTACGCTTCCCCTCTTCTCCTCCCCCCACACTCTCCCCCTCTCAACCCCTCCCACTCCCCTCTCTCCCCATCCCCCAGTGTCCCCAATAGGGCGTCTCACCACCATTGTCGCCGCTGTCTCACCTCTCCCCGGCCATCCTTCTTTTTCTCCGGCTGGCTGGAGACAGGGGAGGAGGGAGTGATTGAGAGGCTTGACTGGGAGTAGTATGAGGAGTAGAATAGGGGGATGGGAGGAGGCTGGGGATGAGTGGTGGGGACTGCATCTGCGGGGGGCCTCTGCAAGGATGGGCTTGGGGGTGGCGTGAAGTGGTAGGGAGCGGGGGCGAGGGGTGCGCCATTGTGACAGGAGCTATTGTAGCGCCGGACTGTGCCCTGCCTGGCTAGAGGAGGAGGCTGGGAGAGGAGGAGAGGTGAGGTGAGGAGTTGAGGAGGGAGAGAGCTGTGGCCCGAGGCTGGCAGAGGAGAGTAGCCCTCCCCACAGTCGCTGAGGCGCTGCTGGACAGTTTTGGCCCTTTTTGTTTTCCCTTGCGTCTCCAATGCCCACCTCAGCAGCCTTCATTGCAGCCTTTAGCCTTAGGCCCAGGCACTGCTGTCTTCTTCCTCTTCTCTCCCGCGCACGCGAGGCTGTCTAGAAATATGCTTGAAAATGAGCAGCTCTATTGTCCACCCCTTTCATGCGCCGCGCGAATTGTAGGCTTGACAAGCTGAAGACTTGCCTATTAGACCTGACTCCCTTCTCTCCATGCCCTATCCTTGTCTCCCTTAGCCAGCAAATCCCGCCAATTACCAGTCACCCCACTCCTCGCGCTTATAGACACCTTCACTTCCCCTTCATTCCCCTTTTACATCTCACTTTTCCGCAACAGGCCCCTTCCTTCTTCTTTCTTCTGACTTCTTTACAAGTAGGGAGGTTGCAGACGAGGCAAAGCAGGGGGGATGTCGGGAACGTCGGTTAAGTCGGAGCCTTCGGCCACGCCGCCTGCTTCATCCGAGGCTGACTCCAGCAGTCCTCCTCCCCCTCTTCTCCTCCACCCGCCTCCTCCACTCCACCTCCTCCCAGCTCCAACCATGCCTCCGCCTCCAGCAGCAGTACGTAACTGAACGGAAGAGCAGC
>JASANA010002356.1:0-65345 GCA_030248095.1 Ptycholaimellus sp. GST1_10
CCGTAATTCTTGGGGGAGGGGTGTAATTCATGGGGGGGGGTGTAAGTTTGGGGGGGTGTAAGTCTTGGGGGGGTTCTAGGAGTCAGCCCATTTCATGATTATCACAATAGGATTATGTTTTATAGGGCCATATATTGATACTTAAAACGTATACTTAAAATACTTAAAACGTAAAACCTATTTTTGAACAGTAAATCAAGTTAACATCCGAAAAGTAACCTTTTGTGATGAGTCGAAGAGATGAATTAAATATGTTCTGTTCTCTTTATCTTTATAAATTGCTTTAGAACAGTGTCCTGCTAATTTAAAATCTTTAAATTTTTAAAACTATCAAACTTATAACAATAAATTCTTTAAAAAATATGCTGGAAAGACACAAAACTTTTTCGCGACCGTCTTTCAAATTTGGAACATATAAATATTGAACACATTACACCTAGTTTCACCTATATTATCGATCAAATTTGAATTTTCAATGTCTTACACAAAACAATTGCTGAAAGTTAAAGTCAGTTTGCAGATGATGCCGAAATCCTCCGCAGGTGAAAAAATATCTCAACTCGCAGATGACATTGAAAAGGGAAGTTTGGAAATGACAAAGTTGTGATTCTTTTATGCATTGCTTTCAATCTGATCTTGGGCTGAAGCTGGTGCTTCATTCACTTACTAGTCCTGAAATATCCATTTGTCCTTCATATCGGTTGTTATTTTCAATGCCTGCGGCAATAATCTGATATTGCTAGCTGCGTATTTTTGCAACCAATAGGTACCACGAAATAAGTATTGAATCAAAAGTGAACTAGTGAACTACAGTTGGTGTTGTTGACATTGTGGATTTGCAAGTGATGGGATGGTTTGAGACCGATATTTTCAAGACCATAAAAGGACTCTTTGTGGCCAGCTGTGACCACAGTTTTCACTTCCTATCTGCACGCTCGAGTTGTTCTTTTTTGTGCAAATGGCAATTTAGGCGGTTTCCTCTAGCTTTCTTGGCTCCATGCATGATGCAAGTACCTGGAAAATCATTAAATTGCTGTATCATTTGCTCTCGATGTTATTGCTGCAATTAGTTATTGATTGATGTTCTGCGAAATGTACTGCTTGAAAGATGGCCGCTGGGATTCTTCTGAAACGCGTGTCACTGGCATAGCTGAAGACGAGAGGCTGGTGACCCGAAGACTTGACGGGAAACACAAAATATGTCGAAAGAGCTTTTGAGACGCTATCGGACGGAATGCTTAGATAAATCGAGAAAGCACCACTGAGTCACTTTGACACCATGAACTAAAGCACTGAGACCAACAATTTGAAAAAGCCAGTGGACAATGTGACGCTGTACATATGATGAAGAGCGGCGGAAAATGGGACTTCATAGCCTTCCTCACAGGGAGCATTGGAATGCAACTGGGGAGAGTAGATGAAAGAGGACGGAGGTGCGAATAGGATAGGGAAGGGGGAGGGTATTCTAGTGGCTCTGGGAGGCGGGGTCGGGTTCCTCGTGGCCGGAGCTGTTCTTCTTGGGGAGGAGTGCCTGGTGGATGTGAGGGAACACTCCGCCATCGCTGACCGTCACATCTGCACACCACGCAGCTTTTCCCCAGCCCCCCAGACGGGTAGTGAGAAGGAAAGGAGTGAAAATGAAACGATCTAGGAGGCGGTTGAGCTCCTCGTCGCTGCGGATGGCGAGGGTGATGTGGCGCGGGATCACGCGCTTGTGCTTGTTGTACTGGGCCGCGTTGCCCGCCAGCTCCATCACCTAGAAGAGAGAGGAAGGTTTGAAGGGTGCTGGGGAGGAGAAGAGGGGAGGTGAGAGGGGAAGAGAGAGGAGAAGAAAGGGAAAGGGGAGAGGAGAAGAGAGAGGAAGCGAACGAATATGAAAGTGGAGGAGAGGAGATGAGAAGGAAAGATGGATGAGAAGAGTGGGAAGGAGAAAGAATATGATATGGGAGTAGAGGAAAGGAGAAAGGAGGAGAGAGGAGAAGAGAGGGAAATTGAGAGGAGAAGAGAGGGGAACAGAAGAATATGAGAGGGAAGGAGAGAGGATATGAGAGGGAAGGATGGAGGAGAAGAAAGGGAAAGAGAGAAGAAAAGAGAGGGGAGGAGAAAGAAAATGATAGGGCCCCTATCATAGGGGAGGAGAGGAGATGAGAGGGGAGGAGAGACGAGAAGAGAGGAGAGAGGAGAATAGAGGGAAAGAGAGGGGAGGAGAAAGAATATAAGAGTGGAGGAGATGAAATGAGAAGGGGGAAAGAGAAAAAAAAGTAGGAAGGAGAAAGAACATGAGAGGGGAGGAGAGGAGAGGAGAATGGAGGAGAGAGGAGAAGAGAGGGAAAGAGAGAAAAAAAGAGAGGAGAGGAGAGGAAGTGATAAGGGAAGGAGAGAGGAAGTGATAAGGGAAGGAGAGAGGAAAAGAGAGGAGATGAGAGGGGAGGAAGAGTTGAAGAAGAGAACCTCAGCGACGAGGTACTCCAGGACGGCGGCGAGGTAGACGGCAGCGCCCATGCCGACGCGCTCCTTGAGGCTGGCCTTGAGCTTGCGCTTGATGCGTCCGACGGGTAACTGGAGGCCGGCCTTAATGGAGGAGCTGACGGGGGCCTTCTTTGCCTTCTTGGCCACTTTGCGGGTGCGAGTCATTGCTGCTGGGCTACCTGAGAGGAGGAGCGCTGATGAGTTGGATGGCGAAAGTCGCGAGTGAAGTGAGCTAGGGGGGGGTGAGGCTAGGCTCCTAGGCTCAAGGCTAGGCTAGGGTGAGAAAACTGTCCTTTAATCTCCGCCAAGGGTATGAGACAGGCCAGAAGCGGTGACCTGGGTCAACTGATGATGATGGGGGTGGAGGGCGAGGGTTTCATAATGGGGGATGTTGTTGCAGAGGTGGGCGGGGCGTCGGAGCAGTCGAGGAGCGGGGGAGGGAAGAAAGGGCGTGGGGGGGAGTGCAGTGCACACATACAGGCAGCCTCATGCCTCATCGACAGGGCACAGACACGTCTGGGAATTCAAAGGGGGCCCCTTTGGCGGGAGAAGAAGGAGGGAAAAGCAAAGGCAGCCTGGGATGGGCGCTGCTAGAAGAGCTAGTCGCGCAAGCAGTGCATGGGGACAGGGAATACGGAGAGCAGGATCCAGAAGCGGAAGCAGTACAGGCAAACGTAGAGCACGAAGTTTATGAATGAAAAATTCAAATATTTCATGGTGTAATGAGCGGCCGCCTGGCCTCATTTAAGAGAGCTTTTGTGAGAGGTCAAAAAGTGGGACGGGCAAAAATTGTTACCCCCCTTTTTATATTTTTTATGAAAAGTAGACATGTTTTTAAGACTTTTGGTAGAGTATGAGTGGTCAACACTAAAAATTTGATTTTTGGCGAATTTTGAATGTTAAAAAACAGCCGATTTTTAAATCATTCATAACTCTCGATCGCACTGCACAACAGCTGGCAATCCACGCGGCTCCTAACTCGGCCCAGTAGAGGTTGAGAGGGGAAAAATACCAGCTGTCCCCCCCCCCCCTCATTGAGGCGGGCTGCATCTTGATAAGAGCCCGGCCAAGCTCATCAGCTAAGGACTTAGCTTGTCGGCCCCGGAGCTTTCCGCTTCTGGACTGGACTCAGCGCTAACAGGAGTTAGAGACGGGAAAACGGAGGCAGAAAAGACCATCGCTTTTCAGCCGTTAAGTTTGCCGGGGCTTTAGATAGGGCGCATATAAAGCAGGAGAAAAGAAAGAGAGAAGGCTGCCAGTGTGAAGGGAAGGAAGTCAATGGTGACACAGGGGTCAGGCCCTGAAACGCTCCCCTCCAACGCTACCCAAATCTAGGATGTGTATTCAGGCCGCCTAAAATTTGCATCCGCAATTCTAAACTAAAAATGTTGGGAGAGGGGCAAACTTCGGCGAAAACGTCTAAGCGTCGGCAGAAGAGGATGGAGACGAAAAGGTGGAGCAGTTAAAATGGGATGTATTATTTCAACCTTGGACTCGGGTAAATTGATTTTTGGGAGAGAAGAGGTACCCTTTTGGCCTGCCTATAGTTCCAGTTATGCCTAAAGCGAATGTTTGGATATGCTTCCTCTCTGCTTGGCCTCTCTCATGTGCTTTTACAAAAGCAAATTGCTGGCAGTGTGCCAAATGTCAGTGCGCAGGCCACTGCCAAATGACCAATAAATTTACTCTGGCCATGGAAGACAGGGATTTAGCATTGATTATTCATCTTACAGGGGATGGTAAGCTCAGACAAAAGAAGGAGAGGAGAAAAGATAGGGATCAGATAAAGCTGTTTTGCATAGCTGGCGCCACACCAACCCCTCTTTCACACTTCCCACGCCATAAAGACATGCCTCAATCCTTCTGCATCACTCAGGATGGTTTGTGGCTCAGTTTTTTTTCCTAGAACTAGGAGCTACTAGCAACTACTTTCTTTCCTAGAACTACTAGTAAAGGCGCAATTTGAGCTTATATTTTTGTGGTTACAGGGCACCAGGCAACTGAGGCAATTTTTCTAGTCTTGGCTAAATTATGAGGAAATATTGCTAGTGTAGGGGTATGGGGTATGGGTATAGTGTAGGGGCAACCGATCTGAGACGAGTCTACGGGAGCACTCCGCTCCGGAAGCGCACTTAGTTTCGTTTAGTTCCTTTTTAGCAATAACAAGCTCTCCGTTCTAGTGGCTTGTTATTTTCATGGAAGTGGAGTCGCCCGCTTCCAGGGGGGACTTTGTTCATTTACCAAGTGGAGGTGGAAGCGACTCCACTTCCACTTCTATGACTTGTCATTACCTGGAGGGGGCCCCTCCACCCTAAATTGGAGGCAACTTATCCTCATTTCTAGTCTCTTCGATGGTCAGGGACTTTCGTGTATTTTTCGCCTAGGAAAACCCAATGTGACTATGAAACTTATATTAATTCTATGTTTATTTTTTTTAGTCTTAATGGGTAAAGGGCTTTTGTTGAACCAATATTTTACGACTGTTGAACTTTTGGTTTTTGGTTTTTGATTTTTGCTGGCGCGAGGAGCAACGAGTCGCCCACCCCTCTTTTACCGTTTTTTTGGGTTATTCTAGATCTATTACTTCTCCCAGCTCATCTTTATTCTTTCGAAGAGCCGTGTTAACAACTCGCAATCGCCAATTCAGAATTAAAATCCCAACCTTTCCCTCCTTCTTCTTCTTCTTCTCCTCTTCTCTCCCTCTATCAATACGATAGTAGGTATTCATTTCTTCCCTTCCCCATCCTTCCTCTTATTTATTCATAGCTCTTAGTAAAGGAGCCCCAGTGGTGTAGTGGTGGTTGGTTGATGGATGAACTGGTAGGTTCGAATCCATCTAGGCATTCATTTTTATTTTTCGTATTTAAGTTGAACTGTACCATCGACCAAATAAAGCTCTTTTCTCCAAAGTGCACAAGCATAAGTCAAGAAATTTCATTTTTTTTTTGTTTTTTATTATTCTTTTTATTTTCTTTTTTATTTTTTGTTTTTTCTTCTTTTATATCAAAGTTCTAAAATAACCAAAATTTGTATTTATACTTTTATGTATATAGTGGAAGAAATATCTGATACCATCGGCAGGCCAAATGTGGGACTCTTTTCTCCAAAATTTGCAGTTGCCTGGAGTAAAAATTCAAGGAAATACATTTTCTACTAGTGGAATCTGCTGCGTCATCTGCATTTTGTTTTGGGCGCGCATGGAAAGAGACACTGAACTGCGCGCCAAAAACAAAATGCAACTGTCCAAGCAGCAGATTCCACTAGTAGAAAATGTATTTCCTTGACTTTTTACTCCAGGCAACTGCAAATTTTGGAGAAAAGAGTCCCACATTTGGCCTGCCGATGGTATCAGATATTATGATACACTGGGGTGGGTTAGAAAGTTTATGTTGAAATTGGGCAAAATTTGATTTTTAGGACTTGATGAGGTCAAAAAGGTGATGTTAGAATAAAAGCTGTTTCTAAGCCTTGGAGGAACTGGAGCTTATATAAATGGAGCAAAACCAAGGGCCAATTACAACTTCAAGCTCAAACCTTGAATTTTCGAAAATGGAATATCCTTCCTTAAAAAGCTTTCAATCCTCTCGCAAACTGCCTTTCTTTTTCAAAGAAAATCAACAAACGATGAGGCAGAAGAACTTTCAGTTCAATTCTTATAGAAAATGAATAAGCTCCAGCTGCTTCTGGTGTGAAGATGAACAAGCCCTTTCCGCTTTTAAACGAAAATGAATGAGTTCCTGCTGCTTCTGATTCCGCCTAGCAGAAGGAACTAAATGGATGAGCTCTTTCCAGAAGCGGCAGCGTAGCTGCTTCCGGAAGCGGCAGCGCAGCCGCCTCAGATTCAAAATGAAAATGAACTGCTCTCTGGTATGGAAAATTGGTCAATACCAAGAAATGCCCTGCTAAAGCCTATATTGAACAATTTCACCTCGCTCTCGTTTCATCACTTCACTGCCCTGGCTCAGGCAAATGTTCTACGCAAAATTCTGATGGGCGTGGTCTGATGCATAACTGTAGCCAGCAGCTAAATAGAGTACACGTCTCCTCCTTTTGCGCCGCAACTTCTTTCTGAGCAGGCTACTTTCTCCGCTCTCATCCAGAGTTGCCATCTTGTGTCCCCGCAAACTGTTCCCTGGTCCCTCTGCTGGTCTTGGCCTAGGGCCAGCCGCTGTGTCTGGAGCAGGTGAAGGAAGAATGAGCCAGAGAAGAAGAGTTGAAGGATGAGCCAGAGCAGTCCTCCTGGCCAGTCGTCCCAGGCGGGCCTGGCCCCTGCGGCAGCCGCGGCCATAGCGGCGGCCGTGGCCCAGGCCACGCAGATGCTGAGCGCGGCGGTGCGTCAGATCATCCAGGAGGCCAGCCGCCACCAGCATATCCAGGAGGCCAGCCCAGCCGCTGCTCCTCAGGCCTCCTCAGTGCTGGCATCTCCCACTAACAGAAATGTCCTTCAGGTGTTTACCGCTCAGTTTCAAAATTAGCACTTTTTCAGAGGGCACTAAGTGTCGCTATACTAACTCTATCTAAGCCTAAGCCTGTGCCATAAGCCTAAGCCTTAACCTAAGCCTTAACCTAAGCCTAAGCCTAAGCTAAAACTAAGCGCAAGCCTTTTGGAAAAGGAGGGTATTTTTGCGCGGCCGAAGGCCGCCCCGCGGGGCGGGCTCCTCCGGGCCGGGGGCGGGGCGGGGCCCCGCGCGCCTGCGGGCGCGGCGAGCGTAGGGGCCGGCCCCGTGCCGGGGCCGGGGCTCTGGCGCCCTGCCCGAAGCGCGGGCGGCCAGGCGCTTGCGTCCTCTTTTGCCCGCGTCCCTTTTTCTGTTCCAGTCCCATCTCCGCGGTTTTCACGATTGGTTTTTTTGCAGGGCCGCCGGGGGTTCTCCGGCCTTTGGCGCTTGGCGTTTTTTGTCGCCCACTTTTTTGTGTTTCAAGCCTATCGATCAGGGTTTTTCCTGGCTGTTTTGCAGAAGTCCCCTTGGGTGCCTGGCCCCTATTGGCTTGGTTTTTGATTTCCCAACTCATTTTTGTTTCAACGAAATCGACCGGTTTTCCAATGGTTCTGATTTTTGGCTACGTCCGTCTACTTGCGGCAAGGTTTAGAAAATTTTTATTTTTTTACCCAACCTATTTTCAACATTACCATATCCCTATTTTCCAATTACCTTTTGGGGTTAGGCTTGTGGTTTGCTTCAGGGCTTGGCTGTTAGGATTTCTTTGTATTTTTCTTTGTGGCCAAACCTACCTATGTTTAAAAAATCGAACTAGCAATGTTTGGCTTTTCCCTTTTCGGGATTCTTTCATGGATTACTGCTTACTTGGAACAAAGGCCGCGCATCTTGGCAATAGCCGAGAATACCTTGTTGAAAGTGAGCGGTAAATGTCTGAGCCCCAGAAATGAACTGGCAGTGCAGAGTATGGCTCATGAGTAGTTCACAATTAACACCAATAGGGCATTTTCGGGGTATTTTGGGGGCCTCACGCCCCACTGTATTTGCATAAAAGTTCAAATAAATGATGGTGCAGGCGGTGTCCAGTCCGGAGGCCTCGGCTGCAGCGTCGCCGGTGGCCCCAGCGCTTCTGCAGCACCAGGTACACGGCAGCAGACTTTGCGAACCGGACCAAGCCTTTCACCAACTCTTTCAGGCGGAAGCGGCAGAAGGCGTGCGCGAGGAAATGCTGCTGCCAGTCCCTCGCAAGCGCAACAGCGACCAGGAGCCGCTCCGCATCAAATATGAGCGTAAGCCGGTCCCTTTTCCTACCCCTACGGGCTGACAGGCTCGGCTTTGCAGTGATCAACCTGGAGCCGGACGAGATGCCGGACGTGAAGCGCATACGGATGGTTAAGCCCAAGGCTGTAGGACATTTGGGTGTCTTTCAAAGTGATGCTGTGACAGGTGGAAGCGGGTGAGGAGGGGGAGGCGCAAGGTGCAGAGCAGATGGAGCTACTTCCGCCCGCTCCTCAGGTGCCATGCCCCTACCCTCCGCCTCAGGTGCCAAGCCCCTTCTCAACCTCCCTCCCCCAACCACTCGCACAGGGCAGGCCAACATTGAAGCAGCAGGAGGACGCTGGCTACGCCGACCAGACCGACTCTGCCGACGACCAGGACTTCAGCGATGGCTCCGAGCCAGACACTGCTGCCCAGCTCCTCCAGGATCCCGACTACGCACCCCCCTCTCAGTCCAAGCGGAGCCGCCGACCTGCAGCGGGAGGCAGGCCGCCAGGGGCCCCGGATCAAGGCCTGCCCTGCCCTCCGCTGACAGCCCGCGGCCTCCGCGCCCTGCATCGCCGGCTCCGGGCGGAGCAGTCCATCTGAAGCCCAGTCTCCCCTGCCCCACCTTCGCTCCTGCCCCGCCTACCATTCCTTCACGGCGTCTGCGCCAGGCTTGTTGCTGCCCTGCAGTCCTGGCCTGTTGCCCCTGTTAGCCCTGTCCTGTCCCTGAGCCCAGACTGTTTTCAGGAGGCCCGGCCCTCTCCCCTCCTGGCCGCTGGGGCGTCTGCGCCAGTTGCCCGCCGGAGACCCTCGCCGGGGTATTCCCGCTCTGCTCCACTCAGACACTCTGGCCCCTCTCCCCCGCCTTCCCCTTCGCCTCGCTCCGACTCTTTTCCAGCCCCAGACATTCTCTGCCCAGTCGACGGACGTCCACTCCCTCCCAGTCCCCGACATTCTCATCGGAGGCAGCGGACCTCACGCCTACAACGTCTTCACCCCCTTTCTCTTCGCCTCTTCTAGCCTCCAAAATTCCCTTGCCGAGTCCTGTCTTGTTGATGGAGGTTGATCAGCTTTATGTTCTATGCTTTGCCTGTTTTGATTTGTTGTTTTTTGTTTTGTTTGGAGTGATTATTTAGCGTCTCTTGTTTAGCGTAAGCTTCTTCAGCCCTGCAATCCTTGCTTTAGCCTTCACGCTCATGCCATACGCGGTCCTTTCCTGTTGCTGCTCCTGACTTCGCCGTCTGCTTCTCGCCTCTCAGACCAGTTGAGCCTCTCAGACCAGCCCTACGCAGCCTTCTCCAGCCATCATCCAATTGCTATTGACACTGCGCTCATTTTATGGACACTGCGCTCATTTTATTTTATGATGGTTTATCATGCAGTAAGTAGCAAAAGGGGGTAAATAAACAGGCAGATTGTAGGTGGCGGATTTCTCGGTGCTTTGCTATTTCCTGGCCCGTGCCCAACTCCAGCGTGGCCTGGAAACAAAGCGCTTTCTTTGCTTTTTTTCGGGCCTACTTTTTTCGGGCTTTGGGCTTGCAACCAGGTCCATCCATCCCAGGGCTAAGGGTGGGGAATAGAAAAGGAGGCTTGAGTTGCCGTTCTAGGCGTTCCAGAGCTTGCTGAAGGCACAGGGTGAGGATCCGCGTGGGGGTTATTCGGGCAGCCCTGAGCATATTCACCCCAGCCGTCCCCTTAGGCATGGACGACGGGAGCTCCTCGCCTACTCACCTATGCCGGCTACGCCACCTACACTCATTCGCCTCCTCTTCTCTCACCACTTCTCTCCTGCCTCTCTTGCAGGAGTAGTAGTTGTTGAAGTAACCTGCTGCTCCGCCCCGCCACTACAAAGTCTACTAACCCGTCAAAGACCAGCTCGTCCATTAGCCATTAGGTCATGCAATCGCTTTTCCCATCACCTCTCCCGTCATCACACCTCTGCCTTCATGCCTGCTGAGCAGCAGGCTGGGACACTGGAAAATCGCAAGCTCCCCGTCCACGTCTGCCAGATGACGGGAGCTAAATCGCTTCAAACAGCTGCTTCCTTCATCACTTACCTTCCATTCAAATAGGATGATGATAGGGTGATGGGTTGAGGTAGGGGAGGCGCAGAAATGGTGGCCTGACGCGGACTGCGAGAGTCTGATAAGGGGTCCAGCAGGAGGTGGGAGTGGGGACGGTGGTGGGGCTGGGGGGAGTCAGATCCCATCTTCACGGCGCCACCCGCTCCACCTTCTCCATCAACCGCCACCCTCATTCCACACCCACCCTCCATTCACGTCCAATGAACAAAGCCTATGTCAACCAAATCGTCAACTACCAACTTCGCATGGCCTTTTAGACCTCCTATCCTAACACTTTCACTCTCCCATCACTCTCCTGTCCAATGCGCCGTCCCTGAAGACCACGGATGAGGCGGCTTCAGGAGTGGCTACTCCTCCTCCCTCCTCCAATGCAGCCAGCATTGAGGCCTTCAACAAACATGCCTCAGGAATCTCCTGCTTTCACCATACCCTCCTCAAACTCTCTTTTCACTTCAGGTGGCACTGAAAGCAGACTTTTGGGGCTGTAGAGCGGAGCTGAAGCTGTCGTGGGCAGGGAAGATTCTCGTCTCTGTCTTATTTCTTCACTCTCTTTTTCCTGCTTGATGGATAGGCGGTGAGTGTTTGAGGAGAGGCAGGGAGGGGGGGGGATGTGGGTGCGGTGGCGATGTGCCTGGTGGGAAGTCTGGCGGGGTTCCTGCCGCCGGATATTGTGGTGGCCATGCTGCAAGCAATCCAAAGTGACATCGCCACCTGCCTCTCTTCCAGCAACACCAGCGTCATCCGCGCCCTGTTCAACCTACTCTCCAGGTCCCCTTTCATCCACTATGGCTGTCAAAGGAGGAACCTGGCATTTGCTGGACCTTTCTCTTACCTGGCCTCCACGGATGAAAGCCTGGACTTCCTGGAACATCTGGCCACCCAGGTCTACAAATTCCTCGCCGACAGCCTCACTGGTTCTTCTCTTTTTCCTATCACGCTTGGATAAGGCTTGAAATAACTAAGAAAGAAGGAAGTGAAAGAGAGAAGGAAGTGGAATGGCGGCTGCTGGCGGAGGGTGTTGCTGCTGCCCTGGCACTCCTCTCCTGGAACTTCCATTGGAAGCACCTCACTCCGATATCCTCGCTCTTACTCTCATTCTTCTTCCTCTCTTCCTCCATCTTCAAACTCCCAACAGCCCACAAACTGAAAGCAGCTTTATTGATAGCAAGACGGCGGTTTTGCGCTTTTCATCATTTTTTAGTTTCGACAAAGATGAAAGAAGTGCTGCTGGTGGTGACTTGAGCGGGAGCGGGAACAAGTATATGGCGCAAAGCGCAATAGGTGACCGCTTACACCTTCACATGTAGCAAAATCCAAAAATTAAGCAAAATTTATGCTGTGAGGGTGAACATCTCAAAAGGAAAAGTCTGTGGTTTCTCAACCATTTTAAAAAGTAAGCACAGATTTGGAATCGTTATATACGACTTGTGAATCAAAAAACCAATGTCTTTTGTTCAAATATCAGCCATTCAGCTGCTACTAATTATTGTATCGTCATGCTGAAAGTTTGTCACTCAAGAGGGCAAGTCTGTGGTTTCACAACCATTTTCAAAAGTAAGCACAGATTTGGAATCGTTTTAACGACTTGTGAACAAAAAAACTCAAGTTGTCTGTGCAATTCTCAAGATTACAGGTACTACAACGCAATAACTCTATATTGCAATTTTCAAGCCTTTCTACCCAAAAAAGTAATGTTTCAAATGCTCGGAAACCGGGTCTACCCCTCCAGATCTTCTTAAAATTGCATTACCTTTCAGGAAAAAAAAGTTTGAGATATAAGAAAAAAGAAAGAAAAAAAGAAAAAAAATATATATATGAGGACAAAAGTTTAGTAACCTCTATAGACCGCGGAGCGGCCCTTTGGGCCACTTCGCGGTCAAAAATGCATCCTATTACGCAAACCAAAACAAAGCCATCCCTTCTCGTCGGGACAGTCAGGGAGGAGCATGGAATGCCAGCATGGTACATCACTTCAGGCCCCTGCTTACTGCCTTTCTCCCACGCAACGTCTACCCCTCCCCAACCTTGTAATTCCCGCCTTTCCCCGACCAGCTCGCAATTCAAATCAAATCCTGTTCCAAAGGGCAGGCCAATCGCTCTTTCCTCAGTTGCTCGGCTGGTCTGCCACAATCTCCCCTCTCTCCCTCCTCCCTCCTTTTCCTACACTTTCATCTTTCACGATTCCCACAATTTCATCACCCTCTTATGCCACGCTGATCCCCCTGCACTACCAGGTCTCTGGCCTAAGGTTCCCCAATCATAGGGACCCTGAAAGAGCTTTGAAGAGGTTGCAAGATGTTTCAACTGTTTCCATTCCTTTGGTCTGCCAGGCACTAAGTGCGCAAATCTCCGCCAAGGAATCTACGCATAATATGATGCCAAACGCCATTGGCCAATCCAACTGTCAAATGCCCTGCCCTCTCCTAGGCTCTAACATACTTGCCTATATACAGCTGGGACTTTTGAGAGGTGGAAAGGCGAAGGATGGGAGCGGCGATGGACTGGTGGGAGGTGGGGGAGCTGCAGAAGGTGGACGCTCCAATGATGGCCACCTACGGGCGCTTCCACGCTACGCCCTTCTCCGCCCTGGCAGAGCTGGTGGACACCGCCTACGACCCCGGCTGCGAGGCGGCCAACGTCCACATCTCCCTCCAGTGGCGGCCCGAGTCTCAGCTGATGACGCTGGAGGTGGAGGACGACGGCGCCGGCCTGGACCCCGACGGCCTGGAGGCCCTGCTCAGCCTCGGCACCTCCCGCAAGGCCCCCATCAACAGCGGCCACTCCGCCATCGGCTCCTACGGCACCGGCTTCAAGACCGCCAGCATGAAGCTGGGCCGCGACGCCCTCGTCCTCTCCCGCCACTCCGGCGGCTTCGTCGTCGGCCTCTTCTCCCGCTCCGTCTCCCGCCACCTCCGCTTCCTCCGTCTCAGCCTGGACCCCGAGCTCCGCCTCCGCACCACCGGGCCCAACAGCCAGCAGCAGAGCCGGGCCCTCTACCATCTCTGCCCCCTGCTCACCGGGCCGGAGCTCCTGGCCGATGCCCTCAAGGCCATCCCCGGGCAGAGAGGCACCCGCATCATCATCTACAACCTGAGCAAGCAGGAGGACGGCCAGCCCCAGCTCCGCCTCGCCCGCAACGGCAACGACCTCCTCTTCCGCAACGCCGCCGGCTCCAGCGACTGCAGTCTCCGACGCCACCTGGGCCTCCTCTACCTGCACCCCCGCCTTCGCCTCCACCTCCAAGGCCAGCCCCTCCCCCAGACCCCAGTCCTGGCCTCCCTGCGCCAGCCATCGGCCACCGCCGGTCGAGTAGGTGGCCCAGGCGGAGCCTATCAAGCCTGGTTCGGCTTCAAGACTCCGACTCTGCACTCAGACTCCGACTACGGCGCCCTCTTCTACAAGAACAACCGCCTCATCGAGGCCTACGTCCCCATGCCGGGTCAGAAGCGCGGCGCCCACCAGGATGTCATCGCCATCGTGGCCGCAGACTTCCTGGAGACCAGCCCCACCAAGGCCCAGGTCATCGCCGACGCCCGCTTCCACAAGCTCAAGGAGCAGCACCTGGGCGCCCGGCTGAAGGAGTACCTCGCCAAGGCCCTGCCCCCCCCAGCTCCATCCTGCCCAGCCCCCACAGCTTCATCCTGCCCAGCCCCCACAGCTCCATCCTGCCCAGCCCCCACAGCTTCATCCTGCCCAGCCCCCACAGCTCCATCCTGCCCAGCCCCCACAGCTTCATCCTGCCCAGCCCCCACAGCTCCATCCTGCCCAGCCCCCACAGCTTCATCCTGCCCAGCCCCCACAGCTCCATCCTGCCCAGCCCCCACAGCTTCATCCTGCCCAGCCCCCACAGCTCCATCCTGCCCAGCCCCCACAGCTTCATCCTGCCCAGCCCCCACAGCTCCATCCTGCCCAGCCCCCACAGCTTCATCCTGCCCAGCCCCCACAGCTCCATCCTGCCCAGCCCCCACAGCTTCATCCTGCCCAGCCCCCACAGCTCCATCCTGCCCAGCCCCAGCGAGCCTCCTTCTGGAAGCCGCCCTCCTCCTACGCCAGGGCCGCCGCCAACCAGCCACTCTGCCAGGAGAACGCCGGCCTGCCCCTCCAGGTTCCTCCGCTTCCATTCTGCGCTTCTACAAGCAGGGGCTGGGGCAGGGAGTAGGGGGTGGATGTTTGAGGAGCCTGGCGGAGGCAGGGAGGATGGCCAGCTGGAGCAGCTGAGGCTGGAGTTGGCGAGAGCGCGCGAGAGAGAAGAGGGCATCAAAGCGGAGCTGGACGCTGCCAAAGCCAACCAGCAGCTGGCCAAGCAGCTTCAGCAGTCCCTGCAGGAGATGCAGGTGTGCATTTACACCCACCTATACTTTCTTCCTAGTCTCCCACTCCCCCGCTTTTCCCGGAAGCCAGGCTGCTTGATTTTTATTTGATTCATCTTATCATGAAACTAGCTTGGGCTATAAGGCGATGAAATTAAATTTTAAACTCTTGTCATAAAATTATGCTTACTAAATTTTGACCTTCACGTAAGAGCTAAGAGAGCCCAGAAAATTTGGACTATGCTAGCTCCCCCCCCCCGCCCCCCCACCTCCCCCCCCCCCTCCCCCTCACCCCCCCCCCCCCCACCACCCCCCCCCCCCAAAAAAAAAGGGGGCGCGAGGCCAAGAAGACGCAAGGGGAACCGGAGGCACTAGGGGGGAGGCTATACTTCATTAGCCTGCTGCCCACTGGGGTGGCTGGACCAGACCGACCCAAAACACCCCCCAGACAACGGCACCCACAAGAAACCACAGGCACAGACTTGAAATTTTTTTTATTACTTTCCTAGGGCGCGACAGCGCCCTAGTTATGAATGGGTGATCGAGTTTTTGGGTGGTTGCATGTCACGAGGTTCAGCGCCTTGGATATTGGATGAAACCATGGACATATATATATATATATATATATATATATATATATATATATATATATATATATATATATATACAATCGAAAGCTCTCAATGAGATCTAGATGAGGAAAATCGTGAAATTTTGATTTCCGCCTTAGAAGTTTAGTAATTTTTAAAAAAAAACCTGAGAAAGTTCTAATAATTCATTTTAGTGAAACTGCGCAGTTTTTTATAAACTGATGGTCAGGTTAGCTTAAATGCAATAGGTTTGAGCTTCTTGTCCTTGGGCGCGACAGCGCCCTAGTTATGAATGGGCAATAGAGTTTTTGGATGGTTGCATGTCACGAGCTAGAACTCCTTGGATATTGGATGAAACCCATAACATCCATATATCAATCGATAGCTCTCAATATGATCTAGACTGCCAAAATCATGAAATTTTAATTTTAGCCTTAGAAGTTTGAAATTTTACTTAGTCTTCTTCCCCCACCCTTTAACTGCATGTGGCAATAAATTGTCTTCCCAAGGGCGGATATAGAAGCCTTGTCTCAGCACCCATGTGGCAAGTAAATATGTCTTCCACATGGCCAAGATCTAGACAAGACTAAAATGCTACAGCATGAGCCGCTTATGAATTGTCAATCATCAAAAAGAACTAGACAAGGTGTGACAAAATCGGGATAAATTTAGATTTAAATTTTAAACCAATTTGAGTTAAAATTTTAACAGCTTCATCTACAAAATCCACTGATCATTCATAAGCAGGCGGCAATTTTGGCAAAAAGAGGACAAAAATTAGTGAAAAAAATAGAAAATATAACTAGTAAAATAAAAAAATATGTTAAAATGTAATTAAATGCTTTAAAGTGAATGAAATTTTTCATAAATTTAGGTCATGATGAAATTATAAGTTTACGTAACAAAATAAAACAAACAAAATTGAAATTAAATTGAAATTAGCTAATCGAAGGTTAAATTTTGCTGGCATTTGCAATATGATCAATTTTTTATTTTAATCAGAATCACTCTTCAATTTTGACTTAAAAGAGGCTTAAAAAATGATCGAGTAAAGTTCACAAATAACATCATTTAAACATTTAAAAAAACTGGAATAATCTAGGTGACTGGGTTCATGCCATAAATTGCCGCCTGCTTATGAATGATCAGTGGATTTTGTAGATGAAGCTGTTAAAATTTTAACTCAAATTGGTTTAAAATTTAAATCTAAATTTATCCCGATTTTGTCACACCTTGTCTAGTTCTTTTTGATGATTGACAATTCATAAGCGGCTCATGCTGTAGCATTTTAGTCTTGTAAAATACATATCAGTGCATATCACGAACTTTAAACTCACGGAATTTTCATGTAGATGATTAAATACCTACTTTTTTGAAACATAGTTAGTCTATACCGTGTTCGTCATGCTACTAGTTAGTCTATACCGCTATATAGGGCGTAGCTGCTTGAAGAACTAAAAGGCTCGTGAGGGACATAGTTAGTCCTTAAGCATAGTAAGTCCTTGCCGAGTTCATTATTGTTTTAAAGTGATCAACTCGGTAAGGACTAACTATGCTTAAGGACTAACTATGTCCCTCGCGAGCCTTTTAGTTCTTCAAGCAGCTACGCCCTATATAGCGGTATAGACTAACTAGTAGCATGACGAACTCGGTATAGACTAACTAAAAAATAGGTATTTTGTTGTTTAGAAAAAAAATCCTTGAGTTTAAACTTCGAGATTTGCACAGATATGTATTTTAAAGCAATAAAAAAATTTCATTTTTTAAGTGGGGGGATTGTATAAGTGGGGGGGAAATTATTTAAGTGGGGGGAATGTAAAAGTGGGGGGGGAACTAGCATAGTCCGAAAATTTTACCATTGTAAAATTGTAACTTTATGGCAGATTAGAATGAAGCATGAAAAACTTTAAATAGAAGAAAACCCCGGGAACACTAAAAAATAATTTAAAATAATATTTTTTCTTTATAATCCATATTGTTTTTCTCAATTTTAATCTATGTTTAGTTTTATTTTTAACTCAATCTGAACAATCATCCTAAGGTAGGCAAAATTATCTGGGCTCTCTTAGCTCTTAAAGGCCTATTACGCGTAGAACCACCCTTACCGATTAGGTTCATTTTTTAAGCATGGTTAGGTATCCCCAAAGTAAGCTTGCAACCACCATTGGTTTGGCGCAAATCGGCTCTAGTGTCAAGAAATATGTTGGCGAAATTTGCTATGCTTAAGCATTGGGAGATCTCCAAAAAGCCAGTTTTTGGACATGTTTGTTGAGGAAATGTTCACCCGAGCACACCCGAACACCAGTGTGGTTCCATTATGATAAAATACATCAAGAAAGGTTCAAAAAGTTGGGCAAAAACATCCGCGTCGATCCGCGTGGCCCGAAAACCGACCAAAAAATGCTCAATTTTGTGGTTTTTGGAGGTTTTTCCTTAATTTTCATAATTTAAAAGTTTTTTCCACAATTCAGACCTCAATTTTTGAAATCTACGCCCCCAAATTGACCCATAATCATAATAAATACTCCATATTAAGCCTTTAATTGTTGTAGACATATTAGTGAAAACATATTTGAACAAAGTTAGCATTTTTGGTGGGGTAAAAATTATTTAAAAACTTTTTTTATTAAAATGGAATATTTGTTATGACTATGGGTCAATTTTTGGCCGTAGATTTCAAACATCGGGGTCCTAAATGTGGGAAAATCGAAATTGAATTTTTCTAGTATTTTTTTCTACTTTTCCCTATGCTACAACACAGGAACTTTTGGAATTTTTTTTCTCAAAATTTTTAATCAAAAGTGAAAAAACGGCTTAAGCCGGCAATCTTACTTCACCAACCCCTAACCATGTGCGAAAAAGCAGCCAAATCGGTGGAGGTGGTTTTGCACGCATTTGACCTTTAAGTGAAGTTCAAAATTTAGTAAGCATAATTTCATTGTAAGAGTTTAAAATTTAATTTCATTGCCTTTTTTATGATTGATAAAAAGTGTCAAATATCCGACTAAGCCAGCATCAATCTTTTTGTAAGCATTTCGTGCTTCAATCTATGGGCCACATATTTTTAGCCATTTCTTGCTTTGCTAGGACCTGCAAATGAAACATATCTGGTACCATCGGCAGGCCAAATGTGGGTCTCTTTTCTCCAAAATTTGGAAGTCGTGCAATTTTGCAATGCAAATATATGCAATTTTGTGCATATATATGTCGTGCAAATATATGCAATTTTTTTCACAATTAAAAACCAAAAATAAAATTTGTTTTGGGCCTTATTTTAAGAGTTTCGGCATTTTGATAGGCACCACGTTCTACCACGTTAATCAACATCATGTTAGTACATGCTAATTGTTGGAAAGCCATAGATTGAGGATATCTGTCCCACCGGAAAACATTTGGTTTTCAGGATGGCTAAGGAATGCATTAATTTTGGTGAACTCCACTCTTAAGGATGTTCATTTTACATTTTTATATTTTATAATTTGATTAATGCATATTCTTTACGTCAACCTTTGGACACTGTTTAGAAAATAAACTTAAATAATAAATAATAATTATAATAAGTTTTAGCTGAAAGCAAATAAGGCCCTTTGGCGACTTCGATATACAGAAAGCCCCTTATTATATTTGGATTTAGCATACTGATCTTCATAGGACTAATTTTAAAATTCCTTCATGATGAAACTTATCGCTTTTCAATACAATTCCTCCTGATCTAAAACCCAATGGCCCAATAACTGTAGACTGCGTTACCTTGCCTTGACATCCATGCCTTCCATCTTCCTGGATCCTAACTGTCGCTGCCATGTGCGTTGAAAAATATATCAAGAAATCGGTAATTTACAGGAAATTTAAAATAGCGCATTGAGGGCGCTCCAAGAAACGATGTCTACGGTGTACTGGGAGCGTCGGGCGGGCATTCAAGGAGAGTCAATAGCAGTGTGAGCATGTGAGCAGGGGGGAGGGGGGACAGTGTGCCTGGCCTTGTCCCGCTCTTGCCGTGTCTGGATGGGGACTGACGGGGGGACAGAGGAGGGGATGGGGGGGATGGAGCACATAGCAGCTGGTCCCCTCCTCAGGCCCCCTCCTGCAAAACACTCCGATATCCCACACCCTCCCCCCTGCCCACAGACCCTGGCACTGAGTAGGCCGGGACCCCAGGCGACCCCCTACGGACATTTCGGCTCCCAGACTCCCCCTTCCACACCCTGCCCTCTTCATTGAGGGGCACCCAGGATAGGCCCACTCCAGTCCCCTCCCCAAAGGCCCTCTCAGCGCCGCAACCATGCGCGCCTAAATACCTCCCTTCTTCCGCACCCCTTCTCTCCTGCACCCCTCAAAGGCTGTGCAGCCATTTTTGAGCCCACCACAACAGCCACCTCCACACACTCCTGCCCTATTGGCTGCCACTCCGGGCATCTCTAGCCGTCGGCGCGGCGATAGATAAATCCACTTCACGCTCCCGCCTCGCCTACCCCTTCACCTCCTAGCCTCTACCCCCTCCATCCACTCTCTTACGCCACACAGCCTACTCCCGCCCCCCACACCTCCTGGCCCCCTCTCGCTACCACACAGCCTCCTGCCCTATACTCCTCCCGCCTTCTTCATTCCTATCCCCTCAGCAACGCTACCCCCTTCTTCTTTGTATCCCTCACAGTCCTTTTTTCCCTCCCACCGCCACATCTGCGACCCCGACTGCAGACACGCACGCCCTTTTCTGGCCTCACAGCTCTTCTTTCACCCACGCCCTGTCTGCACATCTATACCCGCCCATTTATACCCCCCACTTCCACCCCCATCTCTGTCTCAGGCCTGTAAAGGCAGGATGACACCTGGTTTGGCCGCGCATTTTCCCACTCTGCCTCCGTGCGTCGCGCGAATTGCCTCTGCTAGACCAGAAGTTGTGATAAGAGAGCATTGCTAGTTTGATAAGGGCCTAAAAGTGCGCGCAACTTTTCCGGGCCTGGACAATAGCGGTGGCTTTAGCGAAAAAACGGCGCAAATGGGCGCATGATGGGCGACAAGAAGCTGAGCCTGTCCGCGCAGAAGAAGGCGGATAAAGTTGTCCAGCTTGAGTTCGATGCCCAGCTCAAAGGTACCCCAGATTCTCCCCAGTTCAATCCGCAGCCTTCTTCCTCTCCTGTCACACATCTTCCACCTCCATCTTTCCATCCTGTGACAGGACAACTTCCGCCTACGGCAGCTGTTCTTCTCTCTCTTGGTGAGCGTGGATGTGGGTTTTTGAAGTGAGTGAAGAGAGGGAGTGGTAGTGGGTGTAAGAAGGAGGGAGGTAGGGCTTGGCGCCGCCGAGTGTCATCGCTCAAGTAGCAGAGGAGGGGGAATAGACTGCGGCGAGGCCTGGCCTGGCGCCTAGAACCCCCCAGATTTCCGCCATTCCTGCCACATGAGGCCGCTCGCATTTCCCGCTCCATTCCCCTTTCCCTCGCTGCATCGCAAATCCCCCAGCTCAGGCATATAGAAGGCCAGCCTTTGTACAAGCCACTGGCGAGTCCTGGAAGGGGAGAGTTGGTGGTGGTAATTGAGCGGTGAATGCGGAGGAAGGGGGAAGGGAGTATGGAGGCATGAATAGGCCATTGGAGGGGTGTGGAAGGCCGGGTGCTGTTAATAGTGGGCGGCGGGCCTGCTCTGCTATGCAAAGACTGCTGGGGCGAGAAGGACTCCTTCCCCCTCCTCCTCGACCGCCGTCCAGGACCAAAGCTGTCAGCAAAAGGGAGGATGCCGAGTTCCCCTCCCCCTACGCTCTCTCCCACCACTCTCTCTCCCTCCATTCATCCTTAATCCAGGCACACGCCTCACAAAGCTTCGTAGCCGGGAGAGGGAAAAAAGACTCTCCCCCAAGCACATTCTCACAGCAAGCACGAACACCAGACACCATCTCAAAGCCCCCCACCACTTTCTCAGCCACATGCCCTTGTTTCAGTCCCTAGGCCATAGAGGTAGTAAATGTAGTGAGTGGATGAGCATATGGGCAAGGGTGCGGCTGGTGAGGGCCAGACATTAGGGTCGGGACTGCTGCTGTATTCCCAGGCCCTGTTTACCTCCGCCTCTCAGCCCTCAACCACTCCCCTCCAGTGTCCACTGGCCACCCGCCAACGCCTTTTGGCTCCTGCCGCTTCTTTTCCAGTCCAACTGACGCCTTTGGCTGACTTGTGGAGTAGAAGGGGGTCGGAGGAGACTTGAGTCTAGACCACAGGATCGATAGCTAACTGCCTCCACTTTGGCCGCCTCTTTGCTGCCAGCTCTTTTTCGCACCGCGGGTGTCCAACAGTTGTTTTGGGGGGCACGTGCGGCACATTAGGCCGCGCAGGGCGCCTCCAGGCACCTGAGTTGAAGTAGCTGGGCGGTAAAAAGGGCGCATGTTTACAGAGGTGGAAGCAGGATCCTTCGTCTGCCCTCCTTCTATACTCCGCCACCTTTGCCAACCGCCTGGGAAAGACAAAAGGCCTCTTAGGACCTTCCAGCAGGCCTTGTGACAAGGATCCGCCCTACTCCAGCCCCTCCTTTTTCGCCTTTTCAACTACTATATCCGCCTCTCAAAAAAGCCCCCCTCCTCCTCCCACCTTGACCTAGTTTACTATGCATTCTAGCAGATGACGGTTTTTTTACGATTTGTTTTTACAAAAGCAGGAGCTGGCTTCCGATGAATATTGATGCAAAGGCAGCCGCTGGAGTAGTGGAGCAGGAGAGGGGGTGGCAGAAGATTTAGTGGAGATGGGAAGCAGACGGGGGGAGTGGCTGGCTGCTAGTGTCCAAGGCTCAATGCATAATCCGCACAGGCTTCCAGCCGTCTGGTCTGCCTCCCCTGCCACTTGGCCCAGCGCAAAGCACTTGGCAACATTTTATTGCCCCCCTCTCTGCAGCCGAGCAAATGCCTCCCCAGCCAAAACTGCCCGGCGACATCTGGGGCCCACTCTCCCAAGGCCTCCCCTTCCTGAAAGCCGAGGGGAGCCTGGTGCGGAAATGTGGGCGAGGAGTAGGGTAGCATGTTGACATGTCTGTTTGGGCCGCCCTTTTTTCTGGCTAGATGCGGGAGAGAGAGTGGCTCTGGTTCCCCGGTGCCAGGTCGCGCGCTAATCCGCATCGATCAGCGCCCCACGCACATCCACCCAGCAATCCCAGCCAGCCTCACCTTTACCTCTCTGCCAAGCGCCTTGCAGGCCGTTTCTATTCCGCTTCACTTGCCTCATTGGGGCCCTCCTGTGAGAGTGTCTGAGTTTGTGGCCCAGGCGTCTTCAACCAGTATGCGGCCGCCCTAATGCGCCCGTGTGTGTCAGGGCCACTTTTTGCCCCATTTGAGAGTACGGCCTTCGCCCCAGATGCTGGCCAACTTTCCTTCTCCCTGCTCCTCCCCTTCCAAACTCTTCTCTGCCTGTCCAGCAGCAGCAGGACCCTGGGCCAGGGGAGATAAGTGAGCGCCCATCAGCCATTGCCAAGGCATAAATCAGACGCTTCTTTCCTTCCGCGGTTTTCTATCCTTCAGAGGGTGGGTAGAGAGGAAAAGAGACGGCATCTAGGCAAAAGCAGGCGCCCCCCTGCCTTTTCCCACGCCAGTCTCTCTGCTGCAGCAAGGCCCTCCGTTCGAGTTTTAGTCGCATTTCTCCGCCTCTGCTGTGAGAATGATGCGAAAGGAAGCCTGAGAAAGGGGGAAATAAGACGGGTAGGGGGCCCCTGCGCCGTTTTTCCCGGATGAGCCGAGAAAGAAGAAGGGTGGAGGAGGGGGAGGGTTGGGGCAGGACAATTTCCGCCCTCTTCAAAACCCTCTCAGGACCTCCTGCAGCTCACGATGCGCCCATTTAAGGGGGGCGAGCTTCTCACTGAGGCGGATTGCAACAGTTGGGGGGCCGGATGCTGTTGAGGTGTAGCGGGAGCGTAAATGCGTAAACAATTTCCGGGGGTACCGCTGTTGGTGTGTTTATTTTGTCGCTGGCGGTCTCCCGGGGTGACTTCTGGGTCTCTGGTGCCAGGTGTGTCTGGGGGGATGGGCAGCCTGCAGAGAGTAGCAAGCCAGTGGAGCAACATTTGTGGAGAGAGGGCTGAGGGGCTGGCAGCACGCGATAGACACCCGCCCCTACTCAGACCAGGTCCGCGCAATCAATCTCCCTAGACCTCGTCTGCTCAGTCTAGAAGCCTTCTGCCGCTAGACACTTGGACTGGGGACGGTGTAACAGGCATGTCTATTAGCACTGGCCGGGAGGGCAATTAGTCCCTCTCTGTAGGGTTGGGAGAGGAATTTGAGCAATGGACTCGCTGCCTTGCCCAGCCAGCCTTTGTGTAACAGAAGTTGCAAAGCAGCTTTGTTTTGGGCAACTTCTTTAGGAGCATGTTTTCGCCCGAAATTTCTTGCACGCGGTTACCAATATTCGGGGTGCCTTGGGTATATGTAATATAGAGAACAGTACTCGTCTTCCAGAGAACAGTACTCGTCTACCAGAGAACAGTACTCGTCTACCAGAGAACAGTACAGAAAAACATGTCTACAACGGAACAGTACAGCATTTTTTTACTTATGTTCTGTTCTCTAATACACATTTCGCTTTTTTTGCTCTGATTGGCTATAAATATGCACCGAACTTCTGCTACTGCATTTACAAGCCTAGCATAACTATTCTGCTGCAGTTGGGGTGTGCGCATATGGGAAGGATCACGTTTTTGCAGCAGTGTTCTGCCATGTTGGGTTAAGTTCTGTTCTCTAATTGACATATTGTATATTTTGCTCTAAATTGTTTGATCGTCTTCTGATGCATGCACATGTCTTGCATGACATTTTTTTGCTGTTTAGGTGAGCGTTTAAAGGACGAGTCAATTTTCGAAGTGGCAAATGAAGACTGAGATGAGACGAGGCAAATGCAATAGCAAATGAAAAAACTTTGTCACTGGGCATGAGAAAACGAGGCCAATCAAAAATGGCTAAAGCAAAATGGATTCACTCAATTGGCCAAAAAGCAATAAAAAAATCTAGTCACTGTCAGACTCGGACTCGGACTCGTCCACATCACGAGTCTCCTTGAAGCCAGGGAGGGCGTTGATGGGGATGAGAGACTGGCGCTTGAGGATCTTCTCAACGATGCCATGACGCAGCTTAACCTCATCCATCACCTGAATGATGAGACCATGTTTAGCAGAGAACAGAACTGGAATAATGAAATAGAACCTTCCACTTCTGCAGCCTAGTGTGGCCAAAGGCAATGGCGGCGAGGTAGGCAAAAAGCATCGGCCCACAGCCGTTGGTGGCCTTGGTGCGGTCCTTGTCCTCGGCAATGTGCTGGTGGGTGACTGCATGGTAGTGGTAGCGTTTGCTGCTGCCGGAGCCCAGACTGTCCAGGTCGCAGTCATAGAACCTGTTGGCCACCTAAAAGTTCTGTTCTGTTCTGTATCGCACTTGGAGAGAGGAAAGAGGCACTAGCCATCTGTATCAGGCTCCAGAGTTTGCCGGGAAGGCGGCTGCTGTTGCTGTACAAGGTGTCGATGATGCCGAAGTGGGACTTGCGACGAAGGTGCTGTGGCAGGCAGGCGTTCGTGAGGGCGAATAGGTGACTGCCGTAGATGAGAGGTTGAACGAAGATGGGGACGTCGCCGTCCTGGGAGAGCCGACGGGCCCCCGCCTGGCGCTCCAGCGATGGCATGGAGGGGATGGAGTCAGGTCGGAAGGAGGCGGCGGCGATGTTGTGGAAGCCATAGGTGGTGGTGCCGTAGACAGCGTCGTGCCCATCCTCCACCTTCTTCTCCAGCCCGGCCACTGCTGCCAGATGCATGGTGCGCAGGTCCTCCTGCCATTGCTCAGCTTAGCTGTGAGGTAGGGAACAGAACAAAAGAAAAATATAGACAAACCCTAAGGTCTTCCCAGTCCAGGTAGGTTAGCAGCTCTCCAGTTGGCGCGGGCGCCCAAACATGCTGTGGACCCTGCACAGTCGGCAGGAACTCGGCTGACTCCTCATTGCTGGATGCCATCTCCTTCACCTTCTATGACCAACTAGCCACACAAAGAGCGGAGTGAGGAAACGCAAGTGTTACGAAGGGCTGGATGTCAGTAGGTTGATGCGCAGGCTGGCTATACACTCACCCCTGAAAGTCCTGCAGGCAAGCAAATAGTTGTGGGCCAATATGTGTATTAGAGAACATAACAATACGAAAGAGGCAGCTAAATTCATAGAGTAATATGTGCACTAGAGATCAGAACAATTGGGAAATATTGGGGAAAAAAGTCTTGAATACAGAACTGAACTTTGTTGAATAGAGAACAGTACAGAAGAATGGAATCTCAGTTAGAGAACAGAACTTTCCATTTTTTTCTGTACTGTTCTCTGCTAGACGAGTACTGTTCTCTACAACACAAGTACTGTTCTCTATATTAATTATACCCCAATATTCGTTGGTTGGTTGGATTGGTTAGATGCTGAAATCTAGGCCTGCCTGTGGTTAATGGAGGGTGGAGGCTGGCTGGCATTTGGGAGGTTAGGAGGGGGAAGAGCGGTAGGTAAAAAGGGAAAAGGGGGGCCGGTATTGTCAGCTGTCGCCCTTCCTCGCCCGCGCTCACTCCATACGCTTCCATTGCTTTCAACTAAACTCCGCGTCGCGCCTTTTTCTGCCTCCTCCCTCCAGTCCCTTCTTCTCCAAGCCCCTCTGGAGACTGCAGCCTAGAGATGTGGAAGTAGAAGCGCGTAGTGTGTGATGCCGCTCTACCTCTGCGGTCTGGCAGTTGAGGGCGGAACTCTGAAGTTCCTCAAGAACGACCTGAAGAACGAGGATTTTCTCTACATCCAAGGTTTGGCTGAAGCACCCCACTGTTTGACAGCCTTTCCATCCGTCCTGATTGATGTGTTGGCATAAAGGGCAGTGTGTGTGCGTGTGTGTTTGGAAATGGGATGGGGGCAGGGGGGTGCAAAAAGCAGTGGTGTCAGCTGCTCGCATAGGCCGGGGCATTAGAGAGAGGCCTTTTGCCCCGCTTATTTATTGACTAGGTCCTCTACTGGCCCTTTTCCTGCTGCATCATTCACCAATCCAACCGCTGGGGTTCGAAGAAACGATTGGAAGCATAGGGGCAATGAAACCAATGTGCACAAAGTCTGAGCATGAAAGGCAATCAGGTAGGGGGAAGGGATTATATAACTGGTACCATCGGCAAGCCAAATGTGGGTCTCTTTTCTCCAAATTTTGTAATTGCTTCGAGCAAAAAGTCAAGGAAATACATCTACTACTAGTGGAATCTGCTGCTTGGACAGTTGCATTTTGTTTTTGGCGCGCAGTTCAGTGTCTCTTTCCATGCGCGCCCAAAAACAAAATGCAGATGACGCAGCAGATTCCACTAGTAGTAGATGTATTTCCTTGACTTTTTGCTCGAGGCAATTACAAAATTTGGAGAAAAGAGACCCACATTTGGCTTGCCGATGGTACCAGTTATTTCTTCCACTTTTAATATAGCATAAAATGTATAAATACAATTTTATATTATTTTATAATATATGAAAAAAATAAACTCATTAAAAACATAACAAACATAAAAGAATCGAGAATAATTTAAGATATTTTTGGATCAAAAAATAAATAATAAATAAAACTTAAAAATATAACGAAAAGAAAAGATTCGAAAATCAAAAATACAATTTAAATTTATTGGCAAAATAACATATTTTTGTGAAATTTTCATGATATATACTTAGGGTAATCGATTTTTGGGAGAAAAGAGCTTTAATTTTGACAAAAATACAATTAAAAATGTATTGGCAAATTAACATATTTTTGTGAAATTTTCATGATTTATACTTAGGGCAATCGATTTTTGGGAGAAAAGAGCTCTTATTCTGACCAGCCGATGGTACCAGTTGTTTTCTCAACTTAAAATTTCCAAAATAAAAATGATTGCCTAAGAAGAATTCGAACCTCCCAGTTTCAACCAGCTGTTCAACCGCTTAGACCACTACACCACTGGTCCACATGCATCAATGTTTAACTGAAGACTTATGAATAAAAATGAATACATGAGGCCCAAGGACCCGGGGAGGGGGGTGAGTGGGGGATGAAATGAATACCTACTATCGTCCATTGAATAGATGCGGAGAAGAAGAAGAAGGAGAAGGAGAAGGAGAAGGAGGAGCAGTTCGGACAAATGGTTTTGAGTGATTTTCTCACGAATTTTGCCAATTTTTGATGATTTCTCGCGAGTTTTGGTCAATTCAATGATGCTCTTTCCAATGCAGAAAGAATCAGCACGATTGGACGTTTCTATGAAGCGTAAAATCCTTATCAATTTTAAGATCTAGCAATAACCCCGAAAACGTACACCTGGGTCGAAAAGAGGGGCTGGGCGCTGACACTTCGCTAACGCTCCGTTCGCGCCAGCCCAATAGGCAGGACAGAATGGAGCACTGTGCGAGTGTGCCTGGTAATTGCGCTGCTGAGGACGAGGCCTGCGTCCGGTGGCAGATACCAAATTGCTTCCCACTCTCCCGCCATGCCCCCCTACCACTCCACCCACTCTCCCGTCCATTGGACTGGGATTGGAGCGCCAAAAAGCCAGTGTGCACTCCTCCACTTCATTCCACTTGTCCTCCCCCATATATGGCCTGCGCTCGACTCAGTGCTCTGATGCTTCGCAGGCCGATGAGTCGCCAACTGGTGGAGTTGGCACTGGGGATATCGGGTGAGTAGCGGAGTCTAATCCTCTGACGCTCAATGCATTAGGTCAGGAGGCACTAATGAAGGGCTGAGTGTCTTCGTCCTGTCTAGGCCCTCCTTCCCCCCTCCTCTGCTGCTGCTGATATAGACGCTATGGGCGCTCCCTTCAGCTTGCATAAGAACTGGGGCATTAGCCGCTCGGGGGAGCCCCCCAGCCTTATTCCTTATGCCTCCTCCTTAGGCCCCTTTTATGACCTCCCGTCTATATAGACCACCACTAAGCCCTGAGGGGGCCGTTTCCATGTTTCGCACAATGCCTTTGTCTTCATGCCGGATCTGTGTTTGCCGTTTTACTGCAAAAGGAAAAGGAAGTGAAAACTTATAAATAGGCGGCAGAGTTGGAGCCATTAACAGAGGCAGGGAAGGAAGGAGAAAAGTTGGGAGGTGTGGGGGGCAAAGTTTATGCGTGAACCGAAACTGGACATATGGGGATGCGACAAGACAATGCGTCGGTGCCTTGCGCCGTTTGTGCAAGTGGCATGGAGGCAGGGTGTAGCCGGTTTGGGGTCAAGGTCTCTGCTGACCAGGCCTTCGCTCGTACCAGGCTCCATCTCATTTGCCCTCTCCTCCTCCACTGCCCAGTCAAAATGGCCCCTGCTCTCATGCCACCTGCCAGCTTACCTGTGGAGGATAAAATACGAGGTTTGGCTTTTTTACCTCCTCTTAATTGAAGCCTTTCCAAAGGCCCTATGCGTCATTCTTGAGAGACGTAGGATGAGTGACTTAGTGCTGTGCTATTTGCTGAAAGAAGTAGGGGAGAAAGGGAGTCTTAGAAGGACGTCAATTATGCGAAGCATTAGCGGTTGAGTTGACGGGAAGGATCAGCAAAGGGAGGAATGAGAGTAGAAGAGAGTGTGTGAGAAGGGGTGGGCTTGTTTTTGCATTTTTGGCCCCCCTGGAGAGTGGGAAGGGCGCAGGCAGTGGTGTTAGGTAAAACTATTTGGTAGTTTCATTTCACTTTTCCACCTCGTGAGGTAAAACCCCAATCATTTTGCTTCACTTCCACCCTCAGGCCTTTTAGCTAAAATTAGTTACACTTAAAAATTTGAATTTTTTCCACTTTTTACAATGTTTTCACCTTTTTCCACTTTTTTGGTCTGTTTGCATAAAAACGTCCCAATTTGTCTCAAAATTGCTTCAAATTGCACGGGAGAGTGTCTGAAACAAAACAGAGTAATGCAAGGCATGGCTGAAACAGTCAAAAAAGAATCCTACTTGAGGAACTTAGAAAAAAGTTTGAGAAAATTTTGAGAAATTTTTTGAAAAATTTTAAAATTTTAAAAAAATTTGAAAAAATTTTGAAAATTTTAGAAAATTAGTGCTTAAAACAGCAAAAAAAGTGGAAAGTGAAATGGAAAGTAATAAGTAGAAAGTAAAATGGAAATTCACTTCACTTCCACTTCAACCTCCAGGGGTCCAAAACCATAATACTTCACTTCCGCTTCCACCTCGAGGGTTCCAAAAGAGTTTTTTTTTTCACTTTTTTCCACTTTCTACTTTTTTTTCCACTTTTTACTTAACACCACTGGGCGCAGGCGTGTGGGATTGTTCTTTGCCGAGCCCGGGTGTCATGTTCCATGCCTCGTCAACCCAGGCCTCTAACCCTATTCTCCTCCACCCCCCCCCCCCCACCTCCAGTTCGCTCCGTACTGCATACTACTACTGCACAATTGCATTGGCCTGTAAACCTGATCCTGAGGGCAATTGCACGTTTCATTGCCTGTGCAGAAAAAATCATGCCATGGCAAGAGAGGAAGTATTGAAAAAAGGCGAAAAAAAGAAGCAAAGGTGGGAAGGGCCCTGAGTTGCAGAAGAAGGAAGGATGTATGTGCGCCTGCTGTTAGAGTGTCTGAGTAATCTCGCCCAGAGTCTTTGCCTGCGTATCTGTTGAACTTCTTAGCCGAACACGAAATCTTGCTTCTCGGCAAACAACACCAGCTCACACACGCGTCTTGCCCAGTCGCATTGTTCTAGGGCCTGGGCTAGCGTGTCTAGGGCTGTGAGGGTGTATTTAGGGGAGGCACCTAGATTGGAATGCCAGCAAGGCGTAGGGAGGGCAAGCGCAGGCCAGGAGGGAGGCTGTCATAATGAAGGCGCTGTTGAAATGTGGGCGTAGAAGGCTGAGCAAGGGCGGGTGGATGGAGCCGATGGTGTCGCAGGATGAGCGCCTGCCGTCCGCCTCGCGTCGCCGATCCAGCAAGCTGGGCCTTCGCAGCCGAAGCATGCCGGACCTTCGCAATGCGGCCAATTTCAAGCCTCAGATTGCGCGTTTGCTTGGCCTCATATCTTCTTGGCTTTCGTTCAGCTTCTGTCTCAGTCTCTTTGATTGTGAAGTGTGTGAGTGATGATCGGAAAGGGGTGCATAAGCCCATGCGATTGCATAAAATGTCGTAAGAAGTTGCTCTTGCAAAGGGATGCATTGGCTTTGATCTTGTTATAGTTGCAAGGGGTGAAAAAGGCGATTGTTGAAGAGGTGCGAGCGCAGTTCGGAGAACAGCTGAAGGTGTTGGAGGGACGGACGGAGACGCAGCAATGCATACTGGCCGAGCTGCAGGACTACTATCGGTTCACTCTGCACCTCTTGAGTAGCATGATCGGGGGCTAATGCTGGTCTGGATTGGAGAAGGAGAGCGGAGCTGCAAGCAGAGTACGGGCGAAATTTGGACAAGCTCGCCAAGCAGACCCTGTCCAAGCACAAGGCTGAGAAATCAAAGTTACCCTTTTGGTTTTTTAAAATAATTTTTTTGTTTATTTTTTGCAAATTATGTGCTGTAATGGTAGACTACTTTGTGCTCATTAAGTGGGTGGACAGGAGTGGGTGGCCAGGTTTTTGGGGTAGAAGGCAATGGAGGGTTTTCGAGCGTGTCAATATTGACAGGAGTGCTTTGGAAGACGGCTGTCTGAGCAAAAACGACACTCTCAGGCCTCAAACCCTCAATTGCCACCGCCTTCCCCATTCCCCCCTTTCATACGCCATACATCAGCCCTAGATTCAACCCACTCTAGAAGGGGGCATCTCCTCAACTTCAAAACGAGCCGCAATTGCAAATTAAAAAATATCCAAAAATCAAAAAATTAAAAAATTAAAAAAACTAAAAATTATACTTGCAGACGCGAAGCCTGGAGCCAGCACAGCATCCAGAGCCTGTGGCTGGACCAGGTGGAGAGCTGTCGGACGGAGGCGCGGGATCACGCGGCCATCGCGGACCTCTACTCCCACCACGTCATCCCCAAGCTGGCCAACCAGTCCGAGGACATCGGACGCATCGCCAGGAAGGCCCGAGAGACCGCCGCCGCTGCCCATGTCGAGATCTCACGAGTCCTCAACGAGCTCCACACTGTTGGAAATTATTTCTTTTACCATTTATTTGTTTATTTTATTTTTATATATTTTCGATTTGGATGAAAAAAGTAAAAGAATATTATATTTTTTTAATTTATTTTTCATATGTATGGATGAAAAAGATGAGAATAATCGATTTTTTAAATTTATCCTCAGATTTGGATGAAAAAAGGGAGAGAATATTAGATTTTTAAAATTTATTTTCCGATTTGTATGAAAAATGGGTGTAAAAATTTGATGCACAGGCCATGAAAACGTATCAAATCTGCGACGCGGAGAGCTCCGCGGCAGAGTCCAAGTTCCGCATCGTGGAGGCCCAGAAGGCCAAGTTTGAGGCGGACAACCCCGGCAAGCTCGGCTCCCGCAAGCACAAATTCCTCGACAAGGAGTTCGAGAAGGTGCCCCATTCCTACTTTCTTCCGTCCTTCGCGCTCCTACAAGCCAGGATCCCTTTGCAGAAGCAGGGCAAGTACTGGGAGATGCGTCTGAAAGGCCTCAAGGCGCGCAACGAGTACCTCCTCTGCATCGACGCCGCCAACGCTGCCCTGCACAAATACTTTGCCGACGATCTCTCCGATCTCATCGATGTTCGGCCAATCCAATCCTTCCCATCCCTAAGAGGATTGAGGGGTGTGTTTTTTGAGTGCATGGATCTTGGTCTGGGCCAGTGGCTCTCAGCTCTGCTGGCCACTGTGATGGCGGCCCGCAAATCCGTGGTGGAGTCCGAAACAGAAGCCCTGGGCCGAGTGAAGGACTTCGTAGAAACGCTGGACTGTCGCGCCGACAAGCAGAAGTTCATCGAATCCCACCACGCCACTTTCATGTTGCCCCGGAAGTTCGACTTCCGGTTCCCCCCATCCCCTACTCCCCCCTTTTCTGCATGAGCCATATGATCTTGAGGCCGCACGGGGATGACAGCATGCGGCAGGTGAGTGCGCAGCGGCCCATTCAGGACGAGCTGGTGCAGCGAAGGGATCAGATGGACCGGCGGTTGACGGATTTGAGAACGGAGACGGAAGAGGTGAGGCGTGATTGATGAAAGGATGGAGGTTGAAGGGGTGAGGTTGAAGGTGTGGAAAACGTTGGAGACGGCGGAGCATCGAGTGCTGCAGCTGCAGCAGGCCCCCGTCGTCTGCATCTCCGACCTTTTCAACCTGGGTAAAGAGAAGGGTGCGTGTTCCTTCTTTGTTGCTTCGTTCATTAGCCCTAGTGGTGCCCATAGCATAGCCAGTCTGTCCTTGCCAGCCCCTCTTTAGTTGCCTGCCCATTATTCTTTATCAAATCCCATGGCTTGCTGTCTATGCACATTTAGTTCATTCGTATCCCGTCCTCTCTGTGGGGTGTCATCTTAGCCTCAAAATTTACTGCCACAAAGAAAAATATGATGACAGGGGGAGGCAGCGTAAGCCAAACTTCACCCTACGCCTCTTCCGTGAACAACGCAGCCTCCGGCACCAACCTGAGCGAAGCCAGTCGACGCAGCCTCTGCAAGGAGCCGGAAATAGCCCAGCAGAAGCGCAAACACGACCTGGCTGAAACTGAAGACTTCTACATTCAGGCACTCCCATCCTTTCTCCCAAGCAAATTTGGTTTTTTATTATTGGTTTCGTTGGGTTATTTCTAGTTCGGTTTTTAATTCTATCCCCACAAATCATCAGTCATCTCACATATGTTAAACATCTTCTATCCCTGGTTCTACATAGCTCTTTGTGGACTTAGTAAGTTTATGACTATTGAGTTCAGGTTTCAGTTCGGGTTTTAGAATAATTTCGTGACCCGCTACTTATGAAGTTCTTTTTTCCAATTCCTCCACAACCATTGTTCCAATTCCCACTTCTCACCTTTTCTGTCTTTTCTGTTTTCTTCTTTCGTTCTGATTTTCCCATGCTTCTCTGGAATGATTGCATCTCAGCAAAGTAATCATGGCAAAAAAATGTCCAAACGGAAAGCCGTTGATTCTAAATGAAAGATCCTAGACTCTCAAGCATCCTTGATGGCACTGCTTAACCCCTAACTCGCAGCCAGCAGGAAACTCCTTAGCAGCGGTGAGCTACGAGGCACTCATCAGGCGCCTACCTAAACTTATACCTAAACTTATACCTGAACTAGTACCTAAACCTATGAAGCACAATGATTGGACTCCAGCCAGCGATCCTCCAGATCGCTTGCTCCTCCTAACATCCTCCCCTCCCCCCCCCTCCAGAATCCAGTCAGGGGACCTCCTGCACATCAATGTTACTTTTCCCAACTCTTCCCAGCGTTCCTGAGCCAGTGAAGTCTGGATGGAGATGTCGGAGTGAGGGTCAGGGAGCCTACGTCCAGCGCTTATCGCCTCCCCTCCTCTCAGCTTCATCTTCCTCGCCCTGTATTTTGGTCATTAGGAAAGTGAGAAGGGAGGGGGGGGGGGGTCAAAAATAACATTCAGCCAACACCTTAAGTAGTCCAGTACACTGAATAGGAAGTCCTCCACTCCTCTCACTATCATCGTCTGCAGACACCTCCCACCACCTGACTACCTGAACTTTTCCATATGACCTCCTTTGAGAAGGCAGCTCTAGGCGGTCTCTTCTGAGGCTCACCATTGGGTGTTTGCAGGGTTTTGATGAGGTGGAGGGCACTTGGTTATGAGCCCTGCCGCTTTCCTCCCGCACTCAGCCCTACAACCCAGAGTGGCATTTGAAAAGGTTGAGAAAAGAACACCAGCTTCTTGTACTTGAGGCTTCATGACACCATTTAGGCAGCGCATTACAGCAGCTCCCGTCCACCTCTCCACCCGCTCTCCACGCTCTTCATCTTCCACCTCACTTCCAACTTATTCCTAAACCTTTTAACAGACTGAACCCAAACCTTGTGAAGGAATGCAGAGCCTCCGGCCTAGCCTGTCCTCAGTGAGGACTGACTCCCCCCTCCTCGACCACGAAAGAATCGAGCAGGCCTCCCCTCCCTCCGCTCACCAACCAGGCAGCGTGAGAGGCGCCTCTCATCTGTCTGATCACTGATCGCTTCACTTTTCCCAAACTTATTCTTACCTATTTCCAAACTGAAAACAAACCCCGTCTATGACCAGCGACGATATCCAATAGTGGTCGTGGTAAGCAGCATGCCGAGGGGCACCTCATTTTCTTAGCACTCTCTTCTCCCCGCCATCATCGTAGTACTGGATAGTCTTCATCCACATCATATACCACGATTTAGCATTGATAGACAAACATCCCCATGCCCCGGGAGAGGCCCTTGGTAGGCCTCGGAGTAGGTTACCCAAGGACCATCTCGCGGGATTGCCTCCTCCCCAGCTGTTCCACCATCCCTCGAGCCCTCCTTCTCATCCTCCGCACCTCCTTCGCTTTACATGGCTCACTCTTTCCAAACTTATGCCTGAACTTATTCATAAATTAAGCTACCTTTTAGTCGGTCAGCTCTTTCCTCCTCCCCCCCTCCTGCCCTCCCCATCCATTTCTCTGCCCATCCTCTACACCTCATTCCAAAGCACAGCCTGGCCCCGTGTTCCTTCAGTGCCTGGTAGGACGTTAAGAGCTGTTTACAGTAGCCCTTCTCCTCTCTTCCTCTTCCGCTTCCCTCCTTCTCGCTATAAAGTATCCTACTAACCTGACCAAAAGTAGAACTTAAGGGCAACTTTAGCATATAGCTGTGGTTTTCCCCTTCGAGGTTAGTAGACGTTGGAGCCGTTGTTGATACATCCTGACGACATTGTAGACGTCTTCCAGTGACTCCCTTCCGCTTCCCCACCTTCGCCTCAGCCTCTGCCAAGCAATTATCCATCTCAGCACTAGACTAGCAGAAAAGGTAAGATTGGCTGACCAAACTTCCGTAGGTATTTGATTCCGAACTCAATCCAGAACTTGTCCTCAGGGTAGCTTGGAGGCTGGCTGATGGGTGAGAGGAGAGCAGCAGCAGGCTCACTGGCTTCTGGACTGCGGGACTCGCGGCTGCTGGAAGCTGAGGCGCTGGAGGCCTGCGTCCCCACTGACAGCTCAGTGCCCAGGCTGGAGGCAGAGAGGGAATGCATGGCTGGCGTTTGCGGACGATGACGATTATCCCTTGGCCGAAACATTTCTACCTTCAATACTCAGACCTCCTTCCTGGATACAAGTGATGGGCAAGCCTTGTGAAATAGACGCTGCGTACCGAGTGCCTGATATCGCAGGGCAAGCGCAGCAAAATAGGCACTGTGTGCCGAGTGCCTCCTATTGCAGGGCAAATGTAGGACCTTTACGACCCTTATTCACACTGCCAGCAGGATGACAGGCCACCTTGGATGCCTATAATTCATTGCCCATCATGATTTTAAAATCTGGGAAATTTTTGGAAAACCCAAACTTATTGAACTTATGAAATAAGTTCAATAAGTTCGGGTTTCCACGTGAACTTATTTCTACAAACCCGAACTGAAACCTGAACTCAATAAGTTCACGTAAACTTTACCTCATAGCTCACCACCAAAGACAGCTATGTGAGCATACCCAGTGCGGTTGCATAGCACAAGACTAGTATTACACACATATGTGAGCATGACTGATTTTGTCCATTTGTTGGGGATTTATGGCAATTTTAAAAAACCCGAACTTATTGAACTTATTTAACCTGAACCGAAACCCGAACTGAACTTAAAAAACCCGAACTGAACTTTTTTGTCCATCATCCCTCCTTTCTCCCATGATTGCCAATCAGAGACAGAGGATGGACTGGGCTTGCAGAAGTTCCAGCAGTACCTGCTGACGGGGAACCTCATCCGCCGCCTGCAGGCTCGCAAGGACGCCATTCAGGCTGCGCTGGGCGGCGCCCTCCCTGCGTCCTCCGATTGGCCTGTCAACGGCTTCCATGGCCCCAATCGGTGCGCCCTTCTTTTTTAAAATTTATTCCAAAAAATAATTTAACCAATTTTCTCTTTAAAAAAATCTTTTCTATCTATAAATGAGAACTTCTCTTAACAATACGAAATAATTATTTTTGTCCAGTGCAGCGATTCGTATGGTATTGTATTAATAGTATCCGGGCCAAAATTTATGCTTTTGAAATATGCGGTATTTTGATTCTGTGAATTTCGCCGATTTTAATTTTTTTCATTCTCCAAAAAATATCCAAACTGCAAAACCCTGTTCTACTCTCATCCTGTTTTCACAAAACTGAATAAGACTTGACCTTCTTGATAACGAAATATTCAGCTACCAGCTGCCAGGGCAGTTTGGCTAAACCAAATCCACTCAAATGCACATCCACTATGCCTCCAGACTGGGCCGCGAGGAGTCGCTGGAAAGCGACGGCGCCCCCTTAACCCCGACCAGCGGCGGCCACGGCTCCGAGTCCGAGTGGCAAGGCCGTCCGCCCCAACTGCCGCCCAAGCCGCGCAAGAAGCGGATCGGAGATGCCGGCCGGCCAGGGCAGAGCCTGGAGTGCGGGAAGCGGCCGAAGCTGTTCGGCGGCAGTCTGGAGGAGTACGTGGAGGCCACGGGGGAGGAGATCCCCCTCGTCGTGGCCGCCACCGTCCGCCTCCTCAACCACCACGGCCTCCATCACCAGGGCGTTTTCCGAGTCTCCGGCTCCCAGCTGGAGATCGCAGCCTTCAAAGAGGCCTTTGAGCGAGGTTTTGCTGCCAGCCTTTGCCCAGCTCATTTATGCTATAAGTCGGTTTACTTTTTTCTATTCATTCACTATATTTGTAAGCCTAAGCCAAAACCTATTCCAACCATAAATGACTTGGAATTTGACTTGTAACCAAGTAAATTATGGTTGGAATAGGTTTTGGCTTAAGCTTAGGCTTATAAATATAGTGAATGAATAGAAATAAGTAAACGTACTGATAGCATAAATGACCTCCTTTTTCTGCTCCTGAGAGAGAGGCAGGAGAGAAAAGGGAGAGAGAAACAATTGGCAGGAGAGGATCCGTTGGTGGACGCGGATGTGAACGATGTGAACTCGGCTGCCGGCTGTCTGAAGGCCTACTTTCGGGAGCTGCGAGAGCCGCTCTTCCCCATCTACATGTTCGATCAGTTCACGGACTGCACGCGTACTGAAACAGCTCCTGTCAGATGAGATGGATGAAATCAGAGAATCTGTGATTGCAGAGTGCAGCAAATCAGAACTGATAGAGCGATTCCGAGAACTCCTGGTGACGCTGCCCCGCTCTACTCTGCTAGTGCTTCGCTACCTCTTCGCCTTCCTTAACCAGTTTATTACTGATCGCTATTGAGGTTCAAATTTATGCTACAAAGGAATGATTGTTGCAGTTTATCGGAGTACAGTGACGAGAACATGATGGACCCCTACAACCTAGCCATCTGCTTTGGGCCCACCCTCATGCCCATACCCGACGGCAAGGATCAGGTATTTCAACGTCCTGTCTCTATCTCCATTCCTACTGTTCTTTTCTGCTTATCCTATTCGAGCCCTTTGCTTAGGAAGAGATGGAGGATCAGGTTGGGCATCATCATATCGCGAAATAAAGGAATACCACCGATTTCCATGCTTTTGAATGGCCAGTTACAGAACTTAGCCTTAGTTGTGAATGCGCTGCTTCCTATACACCATCTCATTTTGCTACCTTCAAAAGTCACAAAATCTCTTCTGCCTTCCCAGGTGCTCTACCACAACCACGTGAACGAGCTGATGCGGCATCTGATTGTCCACTGCGACGAGCTGTTCCCCAACCAGATCGAGCTCCCCGGTCCCGTCTACCAGAAGTTCCTCCTCGCCGCCACAGAAACCTCCAACGAAGACGATGGGTGCCTCCTCTTTCAATCCCCCTTCCCTGCCCCTTGGCAACCTCTAAGGATCCTCAGACTGCCGGGGATGTTGAGCAGCATGGGCGACTCCATCCACCCGGACCGCATGGACACCGAGGAGGATGTCCTGGACTCTTTCAACCGGGAGTACGCTCAGCTGTTGCCGCGCAGAACCTCCTCTCTGGATGATCAGGTCCTTCTTTGCCTTCCAACTTCCAGCCTAAACCCTCTGTAGCACCTTCTCCTCTGAGTAGCGCCTCCTCTGCCTAACCCCTCCTAGGACCTATTCGGTGTGGAGGAGGAGGGGGATTGTAGGAGTCGGTGATAGAACTGCCGCCGGCACCGTTCCCGCTCTCTCCCTCCCACTCTCTCCTGCCACCGCCCAGAGTGAGGCCTACTAAAGCCCTCCCAAACATCCTATCCGCCATCCTATGCTCCCTGTTTTCCCCCCTCTGGCCCTGTAGTCTGCCTGCATCTAGTGTCCCTGTCCATTATCCTGTCCTCGCTGTCCAATCTTTTTTCAGCGCAGAGAGAGGTCTGTTGTAGATTCCGCCTAAGGGAAAAAATGTTGTCAGGCTCCGCCATCCCCTGCACCTCCAGTACCTCGGCTTCCTTCTAAAGGGGCGGGCGAGGGAGAGGAGGGAGAGCTGCCCAGCTACCCCATCGGACTCCAACTGGAGCGTGTGGACCCGCCTTACGAGATCTGGCACAAACGCACCAGCATGAGGGTTGGCTTCAGATTCCGTAGGATGCATCTTCCATCCTGCCACGCACACACATATTGGGCACAATCATACTCACACATGGGCTGATTGCACAAGAAGCAGTCTTCGACTTCAGATACTGGAACTCAAGGAGCTCTTTGAACCGGTACACTAACACACAGACACCATTGGCCCCCCCTCTCCACTGCTTACAGGCCCCCTCGCAGACTCTGCTTTTCTTTTTCGTTCCCGCCTCAGCTTTCCGCTTTCGTCTACTATTCAGAAGTGAGTGAAAAATTGTGTGGCTTGAGAAGAGCGAAGAGAGGACGGTGGAAAAGCCGGCACCGATCCGAATGAGTCTGCACAAGGTGGCGCCCGAACCTTTGCCGCTTCCCAACTCCTCCCATCACGACCCTACACCGCCCGTACCCCCTGCCAGGTATTGCCTTTCTACTTTAATCCACGTCGAGCACCCAAGAGATGATTAGCTCGTTCCCACCAGTCAAGTCACTAAATCCTATTTTAAGATGATTTCATATTTGACAATGCTTTATATTCATATTTCAAATTATACTACACATTCAAATATTCGGAATATTTTACAATAAATTCATCGCAATCGCAATTCATCCCCAATTGCGCTAGTCTTTTGGAAACATGCTGGATTGGATGAGTGGTGAGGCAAAGCAAGAGAGTTGTTTGGAGTGTGGGTGAGTGTGTACTGGAGAAGCGAGTGGCGGATCTCGTGCTCAGCTTCGAGGCAGAAGCCAATGCCAAAGCTCTGCGCTCCAATATATGATGCCCCTCCCTTCTTTTTTCTTTAGTCTCTCAGAATTCCTCTGTTCTTTTTCAATTATGCCAAACCCCTGAAAGGATACACTGCTTTTCCCATCTACCCTATCCCTTTATCTCGCTTCTCCTATCTTAAGTCTGAGAGCCTGTTTGCGTTTTGTTGTGGAATGGATTGCCTGCAGCGAATGAATGCCGTATGAATGGAAAGGCTGTAAGCTAGAAAATGATTATCACGGAAAGGAAAGAAACATGTCCTAAAGGCATCGAAACGGAAGTCTGGGCAGGAGCGAAGCTAAGCGTCTGAGTCTGCAGCAAGCACCCTCCTCCACTCGTAGTGCCCATGTCTCCCCCGCCAACCGAGCCTCCCTCATCGACACCACCACCAATGGCACCGGTGCCCCCTCATTCCTACTAACTCATCTACTCCTCATATGCCCCTCTCATCGCCTTCAGATGAGGTAGCAGAATCGCTCGGCTCCCTGAACACCATCCAGACAGAGCTGAAAGCCGTCCTCTCCTCCCTGGAATCCTTCACGGCCGCCGCTACTGCTGATCCCAAATCGGTGCCCAACCCTTGGCTGCTCCACCTCTCTTTCCTGGGCTGCCTTATACTAACCTGCTGGCATTTGCCCTCGTCCAGTTCCGGTCACCAGTCTCTGTCGCCTAGCGCAGTGCTTCCCACTGCCTGCATGATGCAAAGTATAATCCACCGGACTCCAGAAAATCGAGCCTATGGGGAAAAGATGGGGAGCATGGTGAGGGGGCGTTTTTGAGCTTGCGGGCAATTACAGCAGCCGCGGTGGACGGCAGGGGCGCCTTTCCCGCTGGAAGATGCTCCACTAGCCTTCTCCACCAACTCCCATCAATTCTAGCCCCTCTCCGCCTCTCCCCTCCTCAATCGCATGACCATCCACCAGTAAGATCCCGCTCAATTAACCTCCCGTTTCCCGCTTCAATAACCCTACTTACCCTATGTTTACGCCTTATTCTCAGTGGTGTGTAGTCAGTCACCTTACGCCGTATTTTACAGTTACCTGTTCTCATTTTTCAAATCACTCGTATTTCAAAAACTACAATATCATAGCTCTTTTTTCATATTTCACATCGAAAATCATCGATATTTTCTGATCTTTTTTCTCTACCTAAATCCTGCCTCTGGAATAACTCTGGACCTAAAGCAGGGCATTTGAGGAGGAGGCAGCAAAGCCGGATCTGGTGCAGAACCTCCCCTCGCCAGCCTCAACAGCCAGTGCGCCTTCCCCATCCTCCGCCTCCACCACAATCTCCTCCTCCTCCTGCTCCGACTCCCCCGCCTCCCCGCCGATGCCGGGGCGGACGGGGTTTGTGAAGAAGAAATCGCCCGCCCCCAAGCCACCCATCGCTGCCAAGAAACCCCTCGCCCCGCCCCTCCCCCTGGCCGACCACGTCTGACGAATTTCTCTGCTGCTCCCTCCAGCCTCATTTCTCCTCTTCTTCTCCAGTTGAACGGCCCAGTGATCGCCAAATGATATCCCTTTCGCGCGCGCAATCCTCTCTGCCTCTGTCAAAATCAGTTTCCTCAGAAGCCACTCGCCATGCGTTTATACTATGTTTCCCGCTATTTCTTTCAGAAGGAACGGTCAGCAATCTTAAAGTGCAGGAGGCGAAATGATGGAGGTGGGAGGTGCAATCTGGCCTCCCCTGCTTGGCCAGCCGTGAAGTGTGCTCGGTGAGGGGGGAGCGAGCTTGGACACACACATACACACGGCCAAAGCAATCGATATAGACGAATGGGGTGCCAGAGAGCACCCTCCCCACTCCCCTTGAGCAGGGGCCTGGAAAACTCCTTCCCACCTCCACACCCCTTCCAAGCCACCTACACACCCATCACACCAGCTCTAGTCGCTGGATCTGTGGAAATTGGAGGGCAGGTAATTTATTTTTATCCCTCAGCCCATGTGAAGAGGCAGAGAGGTGTTGAAGGGTGATAGGAGATGGCTAGGAGCCATGGCAATAGATCAACCCCCTCCTCTCCCGCCCTCACAACCACACACTATGGAGCTCCAGCCCTGCGTTATGGGGCAGCTAATTCCTGACGCCCTCCTTACGGCAGGCCAAAGAAGTGGCCAGCTGCTGAGTCTTGGCCTACTATCAACGGCCCAGCCTATGAGGGCCTTTTCTCAGGAGGAGGCATTTCCTTTCATTTACCTCCCCTCCCCCTTTGGCTCCCCCTGGGGCCAGTTTTTCCGCCTCTAAGCTCACTGCTGGCAAGTTCCCCAGGCGACGGTTGTTGGTGCTGGTGGTCAGATGGGGGGGGGGGTCTTTTCACTTGCGCGGCACTAAAGCGGATGAGCGGAGGAGGAAGGGGAGAGTAGGTGAGGGGCAATCGATGCAAGAGGCCTCCCCTGGCCCGGGGTCTCGTCTTCTCGAGCCGCTTTGGCCGTCCACCCCACCCCTGCTGGCCAGCTCTCCTGCCCAGGCGCCTCACCGCAGCCTATTATTGCGCCTCCTAGGATCCGCTTTCAATTCCACCTGCCTGGCCTGTGTTTTCTGATGCAGCCTCTGATTAATCCTTCCAGCGAAGCTTTTATCCTGCTTCCTACTAGAGCAAAAATAGTTGCCTTCTTTAGCCGCAGCTCTAGGAGTAGCAGGGGCACGCAACGCAAGCGATGCTTACTACTACAGGTCGACTCTGATTAGGGGCTGAAGGGTTTGAGAAGGGGGGAGGGGGCGTGGAGGCAAAAGGGCCTAATGCGACTTAGGCTCAGCCCAGTGGATAGGGGGAGCGCCAAATCTGGGATGGGAAGGCTCGGGGTTAGGGGGTGGAGAGGGGGTTTGGGGGTAGGGAGCAGAGGAGAAGGGTATGGCTCCGTATCAGGAAGCCAAGGCTCTCTTTGGCGTGCGGCACGCGGCAGAGCCTTCCTTCTCGCCCCCAACCGCCTAGCATCCTCCCCCCTACTCCCCCCCAGCGGCCTCCAAACCCCTCATCTTTTCATCACAGCGCTCCTAAATTTTCCCTCCCCTTCCTCCTCCCTTCCCATATACCCTGTGCAGAGTGCAAAAAAGGGCGCAGTCTAATTGCGTTTTCTCTCGCGGCCCTCCGACCGTCTCTAGGCCGTTGGATCCGATTTCCGCGCGCCCTGCACATCGTCTACTTGTTTTCCCCGCTGCCAACGCTGCTCACTCACTGCACTGGGCAACCACTCGTTCAGAGCCAGTCAACCCCGTCCCTACGACTTTGGGGTGGGGGGAAGGAACGAGCTCTGCTCTGCCTACGCACTGGCGAACCCCCCATGATGCCGCAATTGATGCTCTGTCTTCACTCTTGACTGCACAGCCTAATGTGGCTTTGTGGGCTGAGTTTTGCCGTTTCGTTCTTTTTCCCCTCCCCTCTGCATGAGGGGCGTTAGAAGCGTGCAATAAGACTAATGCAAGCCCAACGGCGCACTAGCCCTTTCAGGCCATGAAAGGGTAGGGTAATAATTGAGGAGGCTGAGACTGCTGAGAGACAGGGGCTGTGTGAGGAGGCGCCTTCATAATGCCGGAAACAGTGATGGGCGGATGTGTCTGGAGGAGAGGATGAGGGCCTCCAGGCTCCCAAATAGGAAGCGGCCCCTGCTCAATCAGGCTCCCCCCAGCTCTCCTTCCCTCCCTCAGCGCCTTCCCCCACTCTCCACCCTTCCTCTCCTTCCTTCTATCCACCACTACAAACTAACCCATCTCTGCCTATCCACCAGCCCTCTTTTTTGCCCCCTCCCCCGCCGCATATATGGACGCATAGGCTAATAACCATTTGCATCGGGGTTTCCCTTAGGTTTCAGCAGAGCTGAAAGATCCTTCTCTGCATCCAATATTCATGTCAGTCTAGGCTGCGCGCCTCTCATGTCCCACTTGCCCCCTCCCTCCCTTTCCCCGTCCCCTCCCCGCGCCCGCAACTCATCAGCAGTTGATGGAGCATGGGGCATGATTGGAACCCCTTAGCCCAGGAACAGGAGAGACAGAGCGAAAGTCTGGCGCACGCGGGTTAGCGGAGGGCCTGAGAGGATGGGGCGTCGGCTGTACATCGTGGGCGACGAGCGATGCGCAGGGGAGCTGCGAGGGGCCTTGGAGGTCCGCTTCGGCATCGCCACCTCCGCCCCGCTCAACCTCAGCATCTATGTCCCGGAGTCCATCGAGGGTTCCAGCCCCTTTTTATGCCTTTTGAAGCTCCAAATTTCGAGATTTTGCTTTCCAAATGGCCCAAATTTAAGTTCCCTTCTAATGGCAGTGTAAATTATCAGCCTCGACTGCCGCATTTGGTGCTAGACTTTGAAAAAGATAAAGAAATGGAGGCTGGAAAAATGGTGGCCTGGCCTGCAGGCGGGAAAGGTGCTGCCGACGATTGGATAGTGATAGTGCTGGACCCTGCGGACGAAGCCTCCAGCCAACGTCTGCTCACCTACTACCGTCACATGCGAGCCTTGGTTCCTTTAAGAGTCACTCAGAGACCAATTTCAGCAAAAAACCATCAACTCAGGAGCCAGAATGGGAGCGAATATTTGTGCTAGCCGGCATAGCCCGCTCCTCTATGGACGTAGAGAGCACTGTGGTTGGCTGGCAGGCTGCCCTGGAGCAGGAGCAGGAGAAGTGGACCAGCACCCTGCAGAGCGCCCTCTCCGATGCCGCGTTTGGAGCCAACATCCTCAACTGAGGCAGGACAGAAGACAGCAATCCATGTCCTCAGGTCATCAGAGGAGGAGCACAAACGGGTGGCAGGCTGGCTGAGGACAGCGCCCAGTGTCCACTTTGTGCCCTGCTCCGATGAGAGTCAACAGCCTGCAGTTCGGCATTGGCCTTGTTGGGGAAAAATGAAGCTGAGTGAAATTGTGGCGCACAGAATTGGCTGAACGGCCTGCTGAGGCTGTACGAGGAGACGCGGGAGGAGGAGGCCAAGTTCAGTGTGCAGACCAACGCCCCTCTGCTCAAGCTCAGCGTGGAGGACCAACCGCATGAACTGAGCAACAAACCCCCGGTATTTGTTTTTGACCGCGGAGCGGCCCGAAGGGCCGCTCCGCGGTCTATAGAGGTTACTCAACTTTTGTCCTCATATATATGTATGTATGTATGTATATATGTATATATTTCTGGAAATGCTGGTCCTCACCGAATTCTCAACGGATTGGGACAAACTTTTTTTTTCCTGAAAGGTAATGCAATTTTAGGAAGATCTGGAGGGGTGGAACCGGTTTCCGAGCATTTGAAACATTACTTATTTGGGTAGAAAGGCTTGAAAATTGCAATATACAGTGTTTGCGCTGTGTCTCCTGTAATCTTGAGAATTGCACAGAAGACTTGAGTTTTTTTGTTCACAAGTCATATATAGCGATTCCAAATCTGTGCTTACTTTTGAAAATGGTTGAGAAACCACAGACTTACCCTCTTGAGTGACAAACTTTCATGCACGGCAATGGCATCAATAATCAGTAACAGCTGAACGGCTCAGAATTGCACAGAGGACTTGAGTTTTTTTGTTCACAAGTCATATACAGCGATTCCAAATCTGTGCTTACTTTCGAAAATGGTTGAGAAACCACAGACTTACCCTCTTGAGTGACAAACTTTCATGCATGGCAATGGCATCAATAATCAGTAACAGCTGTGGCGTCTCCCTCTTTCCTCACCCGCGCCTTCACCTCATATGCAAGACCGCTCCTGGAATATGGGTCAGCGATCTGGGCCCCATCCTCGGCTGCAGAGATGAAGCGAGTGGAGCGCGTTCAACGCCTCTTCACTCGCTACATCTTCCGTCGCTGCAGGATGAGAATCCCTGACTCAGGCTATGCTGGCAGGCTGGCAATACTAGGGCTGGAGAGTCTAAAAAGGCGGAGAATCACGGCAGACCTCCTCCTAATCCACAAATGCTTCCACATTTGCCTCTTCCGCTCTGACCCACACTCAGCCCCATCTCCAGAGGAGCAGGAAGCCTGGCACGGGCACCCAATTTTCTTCCCACTTTTGCACTCCAACCTCCGCGGCCTTCACCACTTTGCTGAGACAGGGGAAGGAGTGATGAGCAGGCGCGAATTCTGGCCAAGGCGGGCTGCGGTTTGGTGGAGGCGCCTCCCCGCCAGTGCTGCAAAGGAAAAGCGACGGGCCTTCCTGGGAGCAGTCGGGGCAATGCTTGATGCCGATTTAGCAAACACAACCTGAGCATTCGCCCACTTGTTACCTAGGCCTTTAATTACTAAGCCGCAGCCGTCAAATGTTCAGTTTCACCTTGTATGTGATCCTGTCAACCCTCTCGTCCTTGGACGATGATAAAAAAGAAAGAAAAGAAAGAAAGAAAGCTGAACGGCTCAGAATTGAACAGAAGACTTGAGTTTTTTTGTTCACAAGTCATATATAGCGATTCCAAATCTGTGCTTACTTTTGAAAATGGGTGAGAAACCATAGACTTGCCCTTTGGAGTGGCGAAATTTCATGCATTCATCTTGCATTCATAAGCTGGAAGGTGGTGTGCTCCGCGGTCACCTATTGCGCTTTGCGCCATATACTTGTTCTTCATAAACCTCATCCAATTTAAATTCATCTATCTAATAATCTTTCGAACCCTCTTTTGACTATCTAGACACTGCAATTTTTGCCGCCAAATTATAGTCCCATTGTTCACTTGCGTTCAGCATTCCTGACCCGCGCCCTATTTCATGCTAACGCAAATAGCCGACCACCAGTAAGCTTGCATATGCCATCATCATATTCCTCTTTCCTCTACCGGGCTCTCAAAGCAGCCTTCTAGTCTCTAGCTCTAGACCCAGGCCTTAACAAAGCCTCCATACTCCATGTCTACTGTGAGCTGGTGATTAATTCATACCCCTTTTTCAATCAACTCAAGATCAACTAAACACTTTTTTCTAAAAATTGATTGAAAAAAGGGCTATGAATAAATCACCCCCCCCCCACGGCAGTTAGACAGCAGTCACACTTGACGACCTGTTTCGGAATCAGTTATGCAAAGAATGGCCTCCAATGCAGACCCTGCACTGGAGCGAGGAGCGACTGGAGGAGGAGGAGGAGGTCCGTTGGTCCATCTGCTGGCTGTGCACAGAGCCGCCGGAACGATGGCTGCTGGACCTCTTTGCGGCCATCCTCCGCGGCAGCCCCGAAGTCCCCGACTACGTCTACCGATGGCGCGACGGAATACTGCTACAGTTCCCGCACACCAAGCTCCTGGCCAGGGCTCGCGATGCCCACCTCTTCGAGATCCTGGCTAGGTATGAGAACGATCATTGGCCTTTTTATTTTATTCAATCATTGTCTATAGACGGGAAAGGTGACATAGTTATCAGTGAAATTAGTCACTTCACTGTCAAAAGCGAGTTTGAACAGAGTAGCATTGGTTGAAATCATCTTTTTTCTTCTTTTCAGTAAATTTGGTGGTAGTTTCAATTCTTCTCAATAAAATTCTTCTCCATTGGTGGTGTTGTTAGGTGCGACACAGATGAGCTGGCCACGGACGACGAGCATGCCAATGGCTCGGAGATTATCTGGCACGCTGTAGCGCCTGCCCTGGCCTCCCTCTTCTCCACCCTCGCCAGCACTCCTTCACTGCCCTACAAGGTCCCTCTTTCCCATCGCCTATCCTAGTTTGGCCAGTTTTGTGACTATTTCCAGGTGAGCATCGGAGCCATGGGTTCTCAATTTCTGGCTGACGCCGGGAAAGCCCCCGAAGGCTGGACCATGCCTCTACGCCAGCTCCTCAAAGCCTGCGCGGACGGCCAACCGACCCTCAACATCCCCATCCTTGAGACCACTCTGAAAGTCCACCAGTTCATCCCTGCCCGTTCTCCCCCACCTTCCCCTCCCCTCAGGACGGACCGAATTGACCCAGGGGACCATTTGTCAGACGAGTCTGCCGGCTCAGAGACAGGGCTGCGGGAGGCAGTGAAGGCGGTGGCGGTGAGTGTGAAAGGGCGAGTGTCCCGGAAGAGCTCCCAGCCGCTGGTGGGCCTGAGTGGGAGCAGTTCGGGCGGGGCGGGCGGCGGGGGACTGGGGGTGGCGGGGGGCGGAGCGTCGCCGCGCCGAATGTCCGCCTGCGACCCGAACGCCCGGCGCCGAGTGTCCTTCGCCTCCGTGCTCGCCGACGTCAGCCAGCTCCAGGTCACCGGCGAAGACTGACGGGGGGCTTTTTTGCGATATATCAGCATTGGCATTGAAATACTGTGCGGCCAAGTGATTGGATCTTCGTTTGTCCTGGAGCTCTAATGAAGGAAAACTCGGATGAGGAAGACGAGAAGCAGAGACTACTTGCATCTTCAATGCTGCCTGCCCACTGAGCGTGTTTTCCCTATATGTGCCAGCTCATCAATTTCTACATTGGTGAATGCATTGCATCGGTATTCGTTTCCATTTGGCAAAAATATATCTTTATTCAGCATAATTTTTGGAGTAAAGCCCTGTAGTTCAAACGAGGAAATACTTTAGCCATCTAACATGATCTAAAGAGCTTTTTAATTTATTTTAACTCCTTAGATGTTTTGGTTATTTTTCAGTATGAGGTCACTTAGTGGGAATGGGAAAATATTTTGAGCAATTTGTTTTTTTAATCAAAAATTATTCTTACTTTTTGAAATCATTTATTGATTCACTTACTCTATTAACGGTTAGATAATGCAATTTTTACCATGCATGCCAAACTAAATGCAACACGAATTTTCGCTCAATGTTCCTCTTAAAAAACTATTTTTTTCGATTTGACATTATATTCATAATTCTGTATTTTTAATTTTTGGTCAATTAAAGATAGCATAAATAAAAATGCGGCGTCAATGAAAGATAGCATTTTGCTCAGCTCTAATAGGGCGCTTGAAAACATTTTCCGCAAGGCACAGGTCAAAGTTCGGCATTCCATAAGTGCCCAAACTGACGGAACTATCACAGCAGCAGCAAGTGCTAAGGCAGGGCTCATTCGGGGACATGGTCCGGCTGAATGAGTGTTGCATGAAGCGAGGAGAAGGCCCCAATGTGCGACACCAGATCCTCGCCCACTTGCAGCCCGCTCAACTCGTCTAATATGCTGTCCTTGGCCACGGCGGAGGCTGAAGAGGCCTCCAGAGCTTCTGCAACTGCGTTTTAGCAATCACTAGAAGAGCCAGAAAGAGCTGCAGGCAACCCAGCAGTGTCTGAGCCCCCCCGCGGGAGTAGAGGACGGCGGCAGTGCAGCAGCTTTCCGCCCGCGCCAACGTTTCCAGGCGAAAACTTCGACGCAGCTGCCCCGCCAAACTCCGCCCCGGCCCCAGCTCCAGCTGGATGCCCAGCCACAGGCTTGTCTCAATCCACCTCTTCCACTTATTTCACCCTGAAATATGAACAATGTCACAGCTAATGCATTTGTTGCCAGTCAGAAGTTTTCTATGGAAAGCATCTGTAGGCCGCTCAAAGTGGGTGCCTGAGAGCACCGCTAAACATCTTCCTATCAGACATGGTCTGTTGAATGACGACAGATGAAAGGGAGACTGAAAGAGGCTGATGCAGGTATGTGAAGATGGACCTGGAATGTGAAGATGAGCAGAAGTGCAGCATTAGAGGCCGGGCGATGACTGAGAACGGCAAAAGCCTGGGCCAGAAGAGCCGTGATGGCAGCAGAGGCACTCAGGCTCAGCAGAACAGCGTGCAGAAGCCAAGGCAGTTTGCGCAGGTAAGCCGGGTGGTGGAGTTTGACGTAGAGCGTTGGCTCCCCCTCCCTTTTGGCTTTCATAAAGGCCAGCTTGTCTTTGACAGCCTGGAGCCTTGCAAACAGGTCCGGATGCGGATAGGCGTCGTCCTCCAGCAGCAGGAGGTTCTGAGCCCCTCTGGCCCGTCGCAGCGCCGATCGGAGACAGAAGGCGTAGTCCAGCTTCTCCTTCCACTTGGGCTGGCTGGAGCTGGGGTTGGTGGCGGGCGGGCTGCGGATGAGGGCCAGGTGAGGCTGGAGGAGTTTCAGCTCCTGCTCCAGGCGAGACTGGATGGGGTCCAGGGCGCAGAGGAGGGGCACGGTGTCCAGGGAGTCTCGGTGGTCCAGCAGCTGGAGCAGACGGCCGACGGTCTGGCTCAGGAAGGCAGGGTAGGCGACGCCGGGGGGAGTGGGACGGGAGGCGGCGATGAGGACTAGGACAGTTGGCGCTTTCACTAAGTGGGCCTGTAGAATGCAATGGGGATGAGAGGCAATGGGGTGGGAAGGGGCAATGGGTCTTTTTGTAAACGGCCATTTAGTAGCTAAGCCTAAGGCTAAGCCTAAGTGTGATACAAAACCTAAGCCTATGCTAAAAACTAAGCCGAAGTTAGAATAAGGGGTTTTATTGCTAAGATTAAAATTATTCTTATTACCAAATGGCGGTGGTTACTAAATGCCCTTTTGAAGGTAATATAGCCTGAAGAGTGTCCTGATAGGAGGCGAGGAAGCTGAGGCTGGCGTTGAGACGAGCGGCATTCTGGGCCTGGATCTGGCGGAGGGAGAGCGGAGGGCGGGCGTAGTGGAGCTGTGGATTGCAGGGTACTCCACTGTCGCAGAGGGAGGCGAGGAAGATGTGAGCAAGGAGAAGGAGCAGCAGATGTCCTGCCACCAGAAGCACCAGCCAGGGTCGCATGGCTTGCGCATTGCAGGGTCAGCTGGCAGCCCTGGGCCGAGCATTTTGCGCGCAAGGCCCCATGCCTGCAGACAGGGGTGCATTTTTGAGGAGAAGCAGAGGGTGGGAGGGGGATGCGGCAGGGAAATGGATGGGGTGTGGAGGAGGAGGAGTTGGCGGAAGTGGAGTGGATGGGGGATGGCCATGAATGGCTCTCCGGTTACCGCGCCGGCATGGCTTATGATGGAGGGAGAGGAGTGTCTAAGGGGCTATGGGGGCCCAGAAAGGGAATGCGAACTGAGGAAGAGGGGACTGGAAGGCATCCTTCCTCAATCACCACCTCCCCTACGCCGGCCTATCTTTGCCAAATTGAGTACCTATCTCGCTACGCTCTCCCGACACTTTTTCCCAGACGCTACAAGCTCTCCTATGGCTGGAGTGAGCACAGCCCCGGACACCTTGTGCATGCCAATGAAGCCCTGAGTGCACGGGGCAGCTCTCAAAAGGGGCCAAACAGGCCTTTATCGGTCTAGTCAAACATGGAGGGTGTTTGGGGGGGGCCTGCATAAGGTAAGCCTGGCCTGGGCTGATGTGGGCTGGGGCCAAAGTCACAGGACCTGTTTGCCAGTCACACTCCATGTCTTCGAAAGAACTATGATGATCCATTCTTCCCAACTGTTACCAACGCCATAAATCCTTTTTCGTCTAGCCTCGACGAGAGACATTTCTCTTATATTCAGTCATTAACAAACTGCTATCACAGAAAATATAATAATTACAAATGGCACGTTTCTTGAAAAAGAATTTAGATGGTTAAAAGAAAACAAATGGGAATGAAGGGCAATGCAGTGGATGAAATGCAAAGTGCAAAAACCAGCTGGAAATCCACTACAAACGAATGGATTCTATTCCAGACGCATAGCTAGGAAAATGGAGATGAATCCAATGGCCCAATGGGGTATAGAATGCATGCCTGCGTAGGAAAACCTCGTCCATAAACGCTCTCCTCATCTCGACATGCATATCCATCAGTCTTTTCACTGCTCCCCACCCTGCATCCATTTCACTAAGTGAAATTCTGAAAAACTTCCCAGCACATATCATTCTTTCCTATTCAGCTTCAACAGACTTTTTTGTCCCTTCATGCTGTTGGTATTGTTCACCAATGCTTCATTGACAAACTTTTCGCACGCTTTCACCTTAAATACAAACTTTAGCTACATAATTCTGTTTATCCTCTTTTGCCTAGTTAATTGCATTTTTTGCGGTTTTCCAAAAAAATTATCAACTGACTAAATGTCATCATCATGACAGGATAAATAACGCAACATAGACTTTAGCATTCCATCACCCAGGAGCGCCATCCATAAGCCAGAAGGGTTTGCGGAGAAAGCAGTGCAGAGCGAAAGCAAAGATGGAATTTTCTGGCACCGAAGCAGAAAGAGGCGGTGAAAAGGATCTCTGCAAGGCCTTTAGTGGCGGCCACATAAAGAGGTAGGCGAATTTTGTTAGATTGGGGCTGTTAGAAGGATCCGGGGAAAGATCGGTCGTCTGGGGCCCCGGGAGTTGTGGCACCGCTCAGCGTCTGTCCACCCACCTGCCCGATGTCCGTATGGCTCTGCAACACTGCCCCCTCCATTCCACCTTTCTTGGCAAATTGGATGAAAGATGGGGGCAAAGTGGGCTTGAGATTAGGGAAATTGGGGGTATGTTGCACTATCTGGTCTTTTATTCCCCGACCAATGAGCAGTAGCAATTCATGCTAGAGTCGCATTATTGAGCCTTGGGCAAAATTTGTGACTCGAAAAAAGTAAAAGACCAGATAGTGCAAAATAGCCGAAATTGGTGGAACCTGGCGCAGCTTGTGCCACTCGGTCTCCTTGAAGACGAACCAGCAGTTGCCGATCATGGCTATGACGACGGCGAATCCAGCCAGCTAAAAGGACAGGATGTTTGGAAGAGGAAAGGAGAGGAAGGCTGGAAATGGGACGGAAGAGATGATGGGATTGGCGAAGCCCCAGCTGGCCGGATCCAGCTTTGGGTCACAGGCCGCAGGTGCTTTACAGCTTTCGTCCCGCTCCTTGATCTGCTCTATCACCATGGCCGGATTGTGCGTGCCCTGTCATCCGCAACTCTTCTGTCCCCACAATTGACCAGTAGGTCCTAACCAGGCGCGGATATTCTGTAAAATTTCGGGGGGGGGGAATAAGGGGAAAATTTTTTGACAATTAGCATTTAACCTGCGCGCGAAGCGCGCAGGAAAATTTTTTTACCAAGAGCAATTTTTTTCACCATTGTTTTTTACCTTGACTGCCAATTTTAGATGAAAAATTTTTTAATTTTGGCGAAATATTTTTATTTACGCGTGCAGTTTGCCATATTTTCAACAATATAGTCCCAAAATTCAAGGAAACATCAAAGAAAAGAAACCATGTAAGGTTCTATGTCTATGCGCGCGAAGCGCGCAAATTTTTTTTTACATTTTCTATCTAAAGCGATAAAATTTCCTCCCTTCCTGATAATTTCGGGGGGGGAATTCCCCCCGAAATCATTTCGGGGGGGGGGGCCAAAGTTCCCCCCTTTCCCCCCCCCCCAATATCCGCCACTGGTCCTAACTCGAAGTGCATCGACGGCCGCCGTCCATGCGATCCAGCCGATCACCCAGCAGAAGGCAAAGATGGCTGTGAGTGCGAAATCCTGAAGGTGGAGGAGAATATGCAGGGGGGGGCTCTGGGAAGAGGGAAGGACGGCTTTGGCGTAGCGGGGGTCTTTTTCGTAGTCATCCCAGCGCATGCCGTAGACGTAGGCGGAGGCGAGGATGAAGAAGAACGTCATCCAGCCCACAAAGGCGTAGAACTGGGCCTGGGCACATAGCTTCCTGATTCACCTCCCAGACAGCCAAGAGACTTCAAGCGAAGCGCCCCAACCGAGCTGCTGTAGCCCTGGCTGAAGAGAGCCACTTTATCGGGATTGTTACTGCAGGATGTTTTCCAAATCTGGGCACTATCTTGCCTGCAGTATTCAGAGTACTTCAAAAGGGCTGTAAAGAGGGGGGAGCAAAATAACCAAAAAGGATAGCCAAAAGTGATGGTATAGCCGTCGTTAAAGCGGCCTGCGAATGTGACATTCTTGCTGCAGGGAACGGCATCGCCCAGCGAGGTCACTTTGGTGCTCACGCTGAAGTTCATGGCGCAGGCGAAGGCGATGATGACCAGGGGCTGGAAGCAAAAGGGTGCTAGAAAGAAGTGGCCAGATGAGGTTGGGGCTGAAGTGGACCAGTTGGACGACGCGAACGAAGCCTAGCGGGACCTTGAAGACGTCCCAGTTGACGTCGGAGAGGGACATGGTGAAAATCAGACTTGATTCACGCTATCCTCCTCCACTCCCTGCCTGCTCTCCTGCTTTTGCCTCTGCAAACAGCCCCCTATCGTACCTACGCACAAACACCTGTGTGCCGCACCCCCCCTGCCCAACAGCCCCTCTTCCCCCCTTACGTTCATCGCCACGCCACTTTACCGCAGCCTATGACCGCGCGTCCAACGCACATCCTCTTCTGCGGCAGATGATGCGGGTGGAGAGAGTTTACTAGATGCGTAAGAAGAATCGATCTCTAGGTTGCACTGCTGCTGCATGGATCACAAAGGAGGGCGGGGCGGACAGAGCAAAAGTGAGAGCAGGGAAGCAGACTAAAAGAGCTATCAGCTAGACCTTCCCGATCACCACCGTATGATCGTCCGTCCACTCGTGCTCCGGGATCTCCAGATTCAACGGGGCTGGGCCTGAAAGAAGTGGGACAGTTTTACCTGGCCATTTTCACAGAAGACAGCTAAGCAATCACAGAAGATTGCTAAGTAATTTCTCAGCAATATTACAGGCGGTTAAAAATTTGGCCTCCAAAAGGCCTTGCCTTTGGGAATCTGTCCGGCTGTATTTTTGCCAAAAATCAAGAAACAATAAACTTTTCGTAAATTCCTTATTACATCTTCATGAAACCTCATTTTAAAGGGAGAGTATCAGAAATGTCACCCACCTCAGATCGGACCTAGTTTTTTTTTTATGAGCTGAGCTAGGTAAAGTAAACTTGCAAGCATATTTGGTTTTTTCACGTTGGTGTTAAAATTTTGATTAAAAAAATCTCAAAGTTTCATGTGTTGAAGCATAGGAGAATCGAATTTTAGTAATAAAAAAATCGTCAAAAAATCAGATGATCTTCCCCCATTTCGCCCCAACAAAAATGGCTAAATATGATCAAAATCTAAACGTTTGATCAAAAAAAGTATGGAAATTCGATGCGACATTTTGCGAGCAGCCCAAAATGTACCTGGTCTCTACATTTTGACTTACTCAGATAGGCGATGTTTCAATAACTTCACTTGTACCTTTAATTCGAATCTGTTAGTTTGATTGATTCAAGTGTTAAAATGGAGCTAAATAAATTTTCTGGTACTTGCCAAAAATTATATTCCGTCACATTGCACCATTGAAACAATAGTTGCCATGCTATTAAACATCATTTGTCTCTATTTGGCTCTTCAACATCCAATAAAGCTTAAAATCTATCAAGATTCTTCTTGTCGGAAACCTTGCGTTTCTACTCAAGCACTTTATGTTTCGCATAATTTACTAATTGCTAATATGAGCCTCATTCAGTTTGATCATTTTACAAACAATATTTAGGTTTTAAAAAGGGCTATTTAGCAACGCTCTATCTGAAAACAATAGCTGTTTTAGGAGTAGCTAACATGCTTTGCAAGATACACTGGCAACCAACTACCTTCCAAATAAGTCTCAGCGAAATTGGTGCCACCGTCATTTCTGATACCCTCCCTTTAAACAGACCTTGCCAAAATTCAGCCTATTTCCTATCAACACCCCGGATTCATGCTTACCAGTATTTATGCTCGAGAACGAAAATATTTTAACAAATCAATCATTTCTCAATCCTGCTGCCAAAGCACCTTTGCGAATCCTCCCGGCCGTATCGTAGTGGGAGCCGTGGCAGGGGCAGTAGTAGCCGCCGTAGTCGCCGGCGTTGGCGATGGGGATGCAGCCGAGGTGCGTGCAGACGCCCACCATCACCACCCAGTTGGGCTTCCCGGGGGTGTGCCTCACGGCATCCTCCTCCGGGTCCCGCAGCTCCCCCGCATTCACCGCCGCCTCCTTCTCGATCTCCTTGGCCGTCCGGTGGCGGACGAAGACGGGCTTCCCGCGCCACAGGAACGTCTGCGACTTGCCCTCTGCTATCTCCGTCGTGTTCACCTGCAAACAGGGTAGGCCTATTCTGGCTGGTGGATGAGAATGGTGGATGCTGTGGCTGGGGAAAAGGAGAACAATTTTAATTTCCAAAAAATTTCCAATTTCCAGTTTCCAAAAAAATTTTAAAAAATTTCCAAAAAAGTACTGAAAATGTTTTTGCCCAAGTCCCCCCCCCCCCCCCCGAACCAAAATCCTATATCCGCCCCTGGGTGGATGATGAATGAGGGACCTCGGTGGAGCCGAGGACGAACTTGTCGCGGCTGGGGTTCTTGATCTCGATGACGAGGTTGATGGCGTTCTTGCCGATGTAGGCGCCCAGCATGGCCATGCCCGCCCAGTAGACGCTGTGCCCGAACTTCGTCCCGATCTTTGAGTTCTCCCGCCGGCGAACATTGGGGTCCTAATAATTGCCCGCCCTTCCTCTCTACCCTGGCCCAGAGATTCTGAGGGGGCCCACCTTGGTGGTGTCCTGACGATCCTCCTGGAAGGCATAGTCGGGGAAGCGGGCGTCCTGAGGGTACTGGATGTGCAGGAAGTTCCCGTCCAGGGTGTGCGGATGGGGGAAGGTGTCGGGGTAGAAGAGGTCGGAGGGCTTTCGGTTGATGATCGTCTCCTCCGCCATGGCCTTGGTCATCTGGTACTCCTGCTTGGCGGGCAGCTGCCAGGCCTGGGGTGAACAGTTGATTTCAAAGATCCACTTGGAAGTGAAAGATGGGGAGACATCGGAGGGGTCTTTGCGGTCCACGTAGGTGCCCTTGGGGGCGGCCTTGGGATGGGGGTAGTCGTGGTCGGGGATGCTGCCGGCACAGCGAACTGGAAGCCCTACCAGCGGTCGAATGGCACGACTCAACATCTCGTCTGCCTCACTCCGCCCTCTCAAAGCAATTCAGCACTTTTCTTTCTTTTAGCTAAACTGTTTCGTTAAATCTAATTTACATTCGCGAGCCTTCAAACAGGAAATGGGAAAAAAATTCAGATGAAGCTCCTAAAATGGGTGGAAAATGGCCAAAACCTGGGTGGATGAGAGGTTCTTTTGCGCACGCAGAGAATCCAGCAGCAAGTAGGCTCTTGTCTGTGCTAGTGCAGCGCGCGCATTTAGCCACCTCTTCAAGACCAACGACTGCCAAAATATATTTACTATCGTCAAAAATACCTTTTATTTTTCCGCCAAAAACCCCTCACCACTCATCTCATCATTTTTCCATGCCTCTGAGCTTGCAACAATTGTTTGCATCATGCGCACGGGCAAGCAGCGTCCAATTGATGCGCAGGTTCTGAGGTACGGCAGAGGTGTATCGAAAGGGAAAGGGGGTGGGGCCTGGTAGCAGCGGGTGGGCAAGGCGCTGCGGGCAGAAGCTTGCCAGGCCAACAGGCGTGAAAAGTCGGCGGTGTGTAAGAAAGGATGCGCCAGGCCACTCCTCTTCGCTTCACCAGAACAGAAGGAGGAGGAGGAGGGAGAGAAGGAGGAGGAGGAGGGGAAGAAGATGGTGGTGCACGGGAAACGTGGCCGGAACGCCGGTACTGGCGGCGGTGGGGATCGAGTGCGGACGCATATGATGTTCTCCGACAAGGCCAAGGACAAGTCTGTGGCCAAGAAGCGGAAGCGCGGACGAACTAGTGGGCTTTTTGCATCTCTATTTCTGGGCCTAGCCTTTTGAGAGTACATTTGATGCCATCGGGAGGCCAAGTAAACAAATTGGCCCGAGTGAAATAATAGGGGAAAGTTTAGCAGCATGAGTGGTTGAAGGCAAGCTGCACACGCGAGTGCACCAGAATGATGCCATGATCCAGACGGGGGACGAAAACGACATCGACCCCACCGATTGGACCGGCAATCAGCGGGTATTGCTGATTGCTTGCTGGATTGCTTCACAGCTAAGCCAGAATGTCTGCTGTGATTGAAGGTGGTGCATTTCGGTCCTATGGGCCAACGGGATCCCTTCTTCTACTACTATCCCAAGGGCTGGGACATCCTCTATCCAGCCTCATTTGGCTTCTTCCCCTATCGCACCAAGTTGGCCATCTTTTCCTTTCACCATGGAGTATGATTTTAAATGATTTCTGATAAATACACCATGGACCCATAAATAAATCATCATCCTTGTCTCTGTTTTCACTCAACCATGGGCAGAAAAAAGGCCTCAACAATTGCAGGACATTTCGCGGCAGCTCCCCGACAGTCTGTCTAACGGCCTTCGGGAGCTTCTTCCTACTCGGCGGCCTGCTCATGTGCTGGCTGGGCTACTTCCTCGTCCACCCTGACCGGCGACCCTGGGACGGGGCCTTCGCCACCCAGCCTCTCCAATCCATCGCCGCCATCCCTCCCCTGCAGATCGCCGGGCCCTTCTTCCTGGTCCCTCAAATACGCTTCCCTCAAGGCTGCCCCTAAATCAATCAATGTGGCCTCCAAACAGCTTCTGGGCTGTCTGGGTCTGTTGCTGGGCATCTGCTGGTGGTTCTGCGGCCTGAACCTCTGCAACGAACGCCTACGCCACCGTCAGCCACATCATAAACTCCCACGTCGCACTGTTCACCAGTGCCCACTGCCTGTACTGCCTCCCTGTCTTGTCCAGAACAGGCCTCTGAATGTCAAAATAAAACTGCATAGGAAATCGTGCCGCAGGAATCGACGACGGAGCGAAATCCCTACGTCCCCCCGCCGCCGCCCCACTTCACGGTGCTCAGCAACGATCACACGGAGCAGTTCCTCTACACACCGGAGTCCGAGATGAAGCTCTACCCGCCTGTGTTCGTGCTGCCTTATTTTATTTATTTATTTATTTATTAATTTTATATATATCTTTATTTATTTTAATTGTTATAAAGACTCAGTGTCACCAAAAAATAGAAGAAATAGAGTCGAAATAGAAATAGTAGAAATTATAGATGAAGAGTAGAGGCCTCTGTCTGGTCTGGATTGCTGAGGAAACGAAAAATTCTATTCCAGGATGCCCGGCTACTCCAATCTCTCGCTGGCGCATAGCTCAGCCTACATCGGCAGCCCCTACAACACCCTGGGCAGTGCCAGGGCTTATTCGGTGCACCCAGTTGCTCTGTGATCGCTGGCTTAGTTGACGCCTTGGTTGACAGGCTCGAGGGCGAAGTCTGACGAACCCGGGCTTGGAGGGCATCATCGAGCACTGGCCCGAGTACCACGGGCACAAGTACCAGCAGAAGCATTTCGACGAATGAGTGTTCCTCAATTACGCCAATCCACTTACTGCCTTTCCGACTAGCTGCCTATGTCACTAGATCTCTTTCTTCTTTTCCGATAGTATTTTTTTCCCCTTTCCAGATGATATCTAGTCAGTGTTTTATTGATGCGAACGAGTTATGCTTTATAAATGTCACATTTACAGTAAACGTTTTTCTGAGAATTTAGCGTGGATTTTGAAGAATTGAACCCCCTCATTCTTTTCTATACAGGAAACTTGCATTTGACAAACCTTGCTTATACAGTTGTATACAGCTTATGTTATCTATTATAGTTGATAAACGTTTTTGTTACCGCAAAAAAAAATGGAGCCATCCACGTCACAAGAGTACAAGATTCACAACGGGTTCATATATAATCCAAAGTTCTCCAAGCAGCAAGGAATTGATCATTTTTCAGCTTCCATCGCTACGATCTCAACTACACCACTTTTGACCTCCGGCCCTGGTATGCCGAGCCTGCCTACATTGGACGGGGCACATTCGGCAACGTTTGGTGCCCCCATTCCCCCTCCCCTCCCCCTACCCCCCAGAAATCCCAACTCATTCAGCAAAGCTCGCGACACCGAACGAGAGCTAGACGTAGCCATCAAGAAGCTCAGCTTCCCCTTCCGTGACGGCGACACGGCTCGGAAAAGCTTCCGCGAACTGCGCCTGCTCCAGATACTGGAGCACGAGAATATAATCGAGCTCCACGACCTCTACACACCGGATGCACAGCCCTCCATTCTTCAGGACATGTAAAGCTGGGATCTGGTGGTGGAAGAGAAGGAAGAGCTAGGGGCTGCAGCTATATAGTGACAGTGCACGCGGGCTGGGACTTGAAAAAGGTGCTGGGCGAGGCTCAGTTGACGGACCGCCATGAGCGATTCATCATCTACCAACTACTCCGGGGCCTCAAGTACCTCCACTGCGCCGGCATTGTGCACAGGGTTGGGCAAGAGCCTTAGGTGAATTTGTTTGGCCACTAAATTTGCAAACTCACCCAGGACCTGAAACCGGGCAACCTTTGCCTCAACGCCGACACTGATCTGACCGTAAGCATTTGTGAGCCTGAACTTTGGGCATTCTTCAAAGACAGTAAACTTTTTCAAAATGTGCAAAAAACCAGTAGACCTAGGTTTTTGCACACTTTGAAAAAGATTATTGTTTTTGACACCGTCTGTGAGTCTGAACTCTGGGCTTACTTCAAAAACAGTAAACTTTTTCAACATGTGCAAAAAACCTGTAGACCTAGGTTTTTGCATACTTTGGAAAAGTTTATTGTTTTTGACACCCATCCGAAGTTCTGCTGACAATGGCAGGGTCTAGGGAGATTGATTTGACCACTACTGACAGATAGTGGACCTGGGGCTGGCTCGAGCGGTGAGCAAGGAGCTGATGACAGAGTACATCGTCACCCGCCACTACCGGGCGCCCGAGATCCTCTGCTGGACTGCCCCCTATCACCCCATTTGTTTCATCTTTCCTGTCCCTTTCCCCTCCTTTCTTAAACTCAACCTATTCCAGCTGACATGTGGTCCGTGGGCTGCATCCTAGCCGAGCTCTTTCGAAAAGGTCAACCGCTGTTCAGAGGCGACTCCGGTTCGAGGCCCAGTCTAGTGCTCCTGGAACCCCGAAATCCTTAATTTCCAGGCCATCACCAGTTCAAGCTGATCACGGAGATCTGCGGCAGCCCCCACCAGGAGTTTCTGGAGAAGGTGGAGCGACGGGCCTCCAAGGATACTCGAGCCTTCCTGGAGCAGAACCTCACCTTCTACCAGAGAAAGGCAGGGCGCTCTTCAGCTTAGGCCGCCTTTGCTGCTTTCATTTGGAAGAGGGGCTTTCAGAACATGGCCGAGGTTTTTCCGGACGCATCTCCGGATGGCGTGGATTTTATCGACAAAATCCTCGTCCTGGACCCTGATTATAGGTGAAAAAAGAGAAGTTTTCAATCAAAAATCATTGATTGTTGGGGTGTTTTTGAGGATGGGCGTAGACGAGGCCCTGAAGCACGCGTACCTGGCCGAGTTCCACGACGCCGAGGACGAGCAATTCGATGTGCAGCCGATCTTTCTGGAGGACCAGGAGCCTTCCACCGAGGACATTCCTGCCTGGCGAAGTTAGCCTTAGTCACTGCCCAGCTGCCAGCCTCAAAATTACCTGCGCAGGAAAAATATGGGCGGAAATAGTGGGCTACCAGTCGCAAGAGAAGCTGGCCTCTCTAGCCATTCGCGATGAGAGCAGAGAAAAGTCCAGCTCTGCCAATGATTCTGTAGACTGACGCATTTATGCTGCCAAAAATGCCAAATTATTTTATTGTTGTGCATTGTTTCTTTTTCGTTTTTGCAGCAGTTTTGCTATTTTTCGCTCACATGATTGCATTTATCTTATATGCAAGTTTTAATCTGGTTTTCGCGCATGTCACATTGGCCTGGCGCGAACATTTGCGTTAGTTTGCGCATTTGGTTGCTTTGGTACCCATTAGATTAATGTTTCAAAAGAGCAACTAATTTGCATAGACAAACCAACTATTCGGATTGTTGCTCGTCAGTTTGCACCTAAGCTGCTATGCTCGTCGACGGCATCCCAGGCAGGAAACTGTCTTGAATTCTGCTTTAAACAAGGGCGCAGTCGCGGCCTTGAATTTTTGATGGCATGTGCACATATGTGGCATGTTTTGTGTGGCCATGGAGGTGTATTGGGCTGGCGCAAATGGAGCTTTAGCGAAGTGTCAGCGCCCAGGCCCTTTTTTCGACCCAGGTGTATGTTTTTGAGGTTAATGCTAGATCTTAAATTTGATAAGGAGCATTGGAAGCAATCACTTATGCGCTAGGAGCAACCAATCTCTCTAATTCTTGTTGCATTGGAAAGAGCATCCACGAATTGAACAAAACTCGTGAGATTCCAGCTGAAAGTTGCAGAACTTTTGAGAAATTTTTGAGATTATGTTTGTCCGAACTCCTTCTCTTTCTCCTCCGCATCTGCTCAATGGACTGTAGTAGGTATTCTATCGTCTCTATGTTAAACCAGTGCATGAAGAATACGCACATGTTACTAATAATTTTTGTGGAATACATTGGCAGCTGCCGATTTGGTGTAGTGGTTAGGCTTTCAGCTCAACATAAGGAATGCAAAGTTCGATTCCTGCCATTATTTTTTACCTTCATTTTTATATGTTCAAAGTTGAGGAAATAACTGGTACCATCGGCAAGCCTAAAGTAAAGCACTTTTCTCCCAAAAATCGACTGCCCCGAAGCGAAATTCAATCTTTTTGTTGACTTGGTTGTTGGAGAGTTTTTCTCAAAGTGGGGGCGGTGCTAGGCAAAAAGATCTGCTGAACACCGCTTTGTCGTGGATGTCCTGCAGACATTGCTGGGCCAACGTGAGTGGCCTGGAGTCGCCGAAGGAGTCGTAGCGATTCTCGCAATCGAATTGGGCAAAGTCAAGCAGTGTGGGTTTGAAAAGGGACTCTAGAATGCTGTGGCCTCCGGCACAGCTCGCGTTCACCCGCTTCGCCCAATCACCCACCAGCAGCCTGGATTGCGGCAGCCTAGGGCCAACTAAAATGCTGCTGAGAGCTGCTACCCGCAGATGACGTCCGTCGCTTCTGTCGGAGACACCTCCGAATAGTTTTTAGCCTGAATTCCATAGTTTGCTGAAAATACATCCAAAGGATGAAAGAAAATTGCTTTTTGTCCTAATAATTTTACAAAGTAGAGTGTTTTGAAAATTAGCAGCTTGAAATCAAATTCAAAAATAGCTTCAGCTCAAAAAATGTCTAGTTAGCTGAGTTTGAGATGAAAATTTTTTGATTTTTCAAATTGAAGTAAAATATAAAATATTTTCTAACGAGTGAAGCCACGGGCGTTGAACTGGCGGATGGCTGTGAGGCATTGCGGGGAGACAGCATCAATGAGCACATCCAGCACACCAACTCCAGTGCCATCCAATGCCTCAGCCAGGACTCTAATGCTGGACTAGAATCGAAGTTACTGGCGAACAGGGGAAAGCGAGGAAGTGTGGCTGCGGCGGTGGAGGAGACGAGAAGGGTGAGCTGGATTGGAAGCATGGCGACTTCTGTGAAGGCGGCCGGGAATTCCAGCGCCTTTCATTGGCACCCTCCAGTACATTGCCGGACTATTCCTAAAATTTGTCACATTGCCGGACATATGGGTTGCCAACGTGGACTTTGCCGGAGGTAAAGTGTAGTGTCCGGCAAAGTTTAGGGTCAATATTGGCTTGCCCACCTTGGACTTTGCCGGACATGGCTCCTAAGCAACTATGGGTGGTACTGCCACAGTATGGACCATGGCTCCTAAGCAACTATGGGTGGTACTGCCACAGTATGGATCATGGCTCCTAAGCAACTATGGGTGGTACTGCCACAGTATGGACCATGGCTCCTAAGCAACTATGGGTGGTACTGCCACAGTATGGATCATGGCTCCTAAGCAACTATGGGTGGTACTGCCACAGTATACACGCATTTTGACTAAGCCTAAGGGGTTGCCGTAAACAGTATCCTAGTACTACTCCTGGCAGTAGGCAGACTAACTAGTAGCATGACGAACTCGGTATAGACTAACTATACTCCATCATATTTGTACTGATGTATTTAGAAATTTTTAGAATTGAGAATTATGTATTGAGAATTTAGAATTAAATTGAGAATTTTTAGAAATGTCCGGCAAAGTCCAGGGTCATTATTGGGTTACCCACCTTGGACTTTGCCGGAGAAAAAAATCGCACACTCTCCGGCAAAGTCCTGGGGCATTTTCTCCGGCAAAGTCCAAGATTGACAACCAGCCTAACCGGTGACAATAAACTGTCTGGCAAAGTATTGACACCCATTGGCAGCGAAATGTCAATGCATGATTGAGCCTCAAATGGCAGTGATGGAAGGAGTGACTGACATTTGAGGTGCCGTAGCAGTGCAGAAGCCGTAGCTCAAATCAGACTGGATCAGAGACGGCGCGGAAGTAACCCAGTTCCAACAAATGCTGACCGACTCTTGCGACTTGGCTTTTTACTTTTATTTCAAAAAATTGTTAATTTGATTTTTGTTTTTTAGATGGAGATGGTAAGATATGCAAGGAAGAACTTACCATGATGTTGCTTGGCTTGCAAAAATTCAAAAAGTAAACTACAGCGTCATGAACTCCAACATGTTTTGCAATTGTGTGAACTACGCATGCTTTTTGGATCGAATTATCAGCATGAATCAATTGTTAACGGATAAACAAACTGGAAAACTTGTTAAGGCATAGATCGACTAAATGTGCCCATGCCCATTTGATTCAAGAAAACCGTCGTGCTTAAAATGAAAATAAAAAGCGTTTTGCGATAAATTCCTTTCGTTATCTTTTCCATTACATATCCCATTTTGTGGCGAAGCATAAAAAATGCCGTTTTGGGCCATGCAAAATAGGATCACTTGGATGATGCTTTTAATATTAACCGTTTATTGAGACCCCTTCATTCCGGCCTTTGTGTGTGGGTGGATGGAGGCAGCCGGCGGAATGCTGACAAATGCTGTGTGCTCGGGACAGGCCTTCCGAGAGAGGCAGACACAACCTAGTCCAGCAAAGCCAGGGCAAGGAAGATGAAGGGCTATTTGGCGGCCTAGTTTTCAGGGCTCAAAATGTCCCTGCTGGCCAGTGCAGCAGCGGCGGCGGAGCGGCGGGCGCCAGCAGCTGTTGGACTACGTCCACTCCCAGGCCCTGGACACCCTGGTCTATTTCGACACCTGCAGGCATCTCCAAACGCGGCATTGAGGTTCATCCCCCCCATTCCTTTCCTCCAATCATTAGCCAAACCATATAAATCTAAAACAAATAGATAAGACGCATCATGACATTAGGACTCCCCAACCGATGTGCCGATGGATGGCTGATAAATTGTTATTTTAAACATTTTATTAGTATTATTTCAAGCCTCATACCCGCTTCTCCCTCTCCAAGCCACACACCCGCTTCTCCCTCTCCAAGCCACACACCCGCTTCTCCCTCTCCAAGCCACACACCCGCCTCTCCCTCTCCAAGCCATACACCCACCTCTTCTTCACCTGAGAAGGCCGTGGAAGCACCTCTTAGCCCACAATTCATTCCATCAAATGAGGATTTATTTTTGTTCTACGCGAAATACGATCCCCGCAACCTCTACCCCTATCCAACCATCATGAAACCTAGCTCTTGAAGCTTATCTTGAAGCAGTGCTAATACTTCAGAACTTCAATTGTTTTAACAGAACTTCAATTGTTTTTGCAGAATTCAATTGTTTTAGCAGAATTCGCTTGATGTAACTCCTCTGATAATGATATAGATTAACCATCTGTTTTGTTCGATTGCTTAGCATCAAAAAATTGTTCAACATCATCATGGATATTGTTGGATAAATCTTTAAATGGTTTATGGCGCAAAATAATACATTCACATAATGCAAATCATAATGATAGCATAGAAGTGAAACATTAGACGGCGCAAGTGATGCCAGAACGCAGCTAAAACTGTGCAAATGGCAAAAGGGAAGGGGTCGAAAGGGTGTTGGATGTAGGTAGAGAAGGTGGGATGGAGTTGAGCGAGGCGGACCCGGCGCTGCTGGACATCCCCCTACCCGACGTCTGCCGCGACCTCAGCGACCCTCAGCTCACCCTCACCTGCCACGCCATACGCATGGACGTCGACCGCTACAAAGTTCCTCCTCTCACCACCACCTCCTCCCCTCCTCCCCCCTCCTGAGAGAGGTGACGATGGTGGCGTCGGTGGAGTTGAGCGAGGCGGACCCGGCGCTGCTGGACATCCCCCTACCCGACGTCTGCCGCGACCTCAGCGACCCTCAGCTCACCCTCACCTGCCACGCCATACGCATGGACGTCGACCGCTACAAGGTTCCTCCTCTCACCACCACCTCCTCCC
>JASANA010002358.1:0-18024 GCA_030248095.1 Ptycholaimellus sp. GST1_10
CTGGGATGGTGAAGGGGCGGCCTTGGCCTTCTGAGCCTCGCTCTTCACCTTGGCCGTGCTCTGGGCTCCACTTCTCCCTCACTGCTCCTGCAAACCGGGGCAGCCATAGCAGCACTCATGGTTGGGGTTGTAGAAGGAACGAAAGGTGCTTGGTGAAGTCGGCGAGGGCGGGGAAGTCCAACGGCAGAACTGGCAGCAGTGGAGCTTGCAGACGCGGCGTCCATGCGCCTCCTACGCCCTGCAGAACTTGGCCAGCTTGGCGTGATGCCCGATGCTGTGCTGGTGCTCCCGCAGCTCCTGCCAACAGCTCGGCGTCACTTGCCTTTTTGCATCTGACCGCATTTTTCATAGCAAATATCAGGCAGGCCAAAGGTAATTAAGGCAAGAGCGGACTTCATGGTCTGGCCAAGTTCTATAAAGACGCCTTGATCGAGGAATTGAAAAAAAAAAAAAACCATACATTAGGAAAAGTCGCGGTCGCAGATGGAGCAGAGGTCAGTCGGCTGAGAGCAGCGGCTGCTGCCGGAGACTCCATCCAATCAGCTTCCGAAATAGCACAATTTCTCCCTCTCCCCGCTTGTCTGGAGAATGAGCAGCCCCATATAAGGGGCCATGTGGCAGGCGGTAGCTCTAATCGCCTCTGCCCAGGCTACCGTAGACACCGGCTTGGCTGCAGGAGCCCCTTTGGAGCGCCAATACGAGCCACACATTTCTACCACCGTTTTGATTCACTCTCATTTTCCCTTTTTCACTGTACATAAAGCAAAGAATATACATTTTGAACGGGACATACCACTGGTGCCAGGCAGGTTTTGCAATCAAACATGAATAATACGAGAGGTAATGATAAGTGGAAGGGTGAGATGAGAGTGGGGGCATTGGCTAAAAGTTTGACGCAGGGTTTGTGAGCATGCCAGCAATCTGTGTTTACTTTGACGCTGCGGAAACTCGTCAGTTGGTCCCGCGCTTTCTAACATCCTTTACTGCGCCCCATAGTGCTCTTCTGCTCTAGAAAAGCAGCTTTAATTTAAGCTTATCTTCAGGCAGATCCCTTTAGCATTTTTGATCTTCTTGCTGTTTTCGGCAAAGTGAGAGTTTGGGTGGATGATGAGGGTATTTGTGGATGAGGGTGGAAGAATGTGAGTTTGGAGCATGGCAATTATCCGGGGGGGTGGATGGGGAGGGGAGCTGGTGAGGGAGATATGAAAGGCCGGAAGGTTGGAGGTAGGATGAGGGGCGAGGAGGGTAAAGGAATGGAAAAAGAGCGAGGGCTGCGGCATGAGGACGGGGGAGGAGGAGGCAAGGGGAGCGGAGAAGGCTTATCGATCGCGTCGCCGAGGGAAGGAGGGAGGGAGGGAAGGAGGGAGGGAGGGAGGGATGGAGGGAGGCTGAGAGCGCTGTCGCTAAGGCACATGGGGGGCCGGGAGAGCTCCTAGCAGCCCTTGCCCTCTCCTCTTCTCCTGGCCGCCACGCCTACGCACAGCCTCCCCCTGGCCTTCTTTCTTTATGCACTCCTTTCTCTTTATCACCCTCCATGCCTCTTTCAGCCTGGCCAAATGAGGCTTGGCTTGCCCGCACTCGCTTATGACGCCGCCAGGGCACGACATGTCAGTAATTGATCTCTCAACTTGACCGTAGTTTTGGACTACATGACAGTCTTTAGGATCCGATCTAATAAGCCACTTTTATTTCTGCCACTCCTAATAAAAGACGTCGTATAAATTCCACAGATGCCAGCCCATAACTCTAGCTGGACGGCAAGGCAATCCATAGTGGAATTGAAGCGGACAGCAAGAAATGTCCGGTCAATGGGGCGGGCTGCTGCTGCTGGCCTTGCTGGGCCTGGAGTCGGCAGGGGCGGCTCGCGAAGTGTTCACCAACCACTTCCTGGTCCACGTGCCGGGCGGGCGGGAGGCTGCCCACCGCGTGGCTAGAGCCTCCGGCCTTGTGCCCCTGCGGCCTCTTCTTGGCGACGATTCCCAGTGGCACATGGTCCACCCCGGCCTCAGCCATGCGCGCACCCGACGCTCCGTCCATCATCATCGACGCATCGTTGGACACCCGGAGGTCCACTCCCCCTTTGACCTCTAGTGAAGTGGAGGGACTGTGAGCATGGAATGAGGCTAGGTGGCGATGGCGGAGCAGCAGCTCGGCTACAAGCGCGTCAAGCGCGGCTTCCCCGACATCAACGACCACCTCTCCAACCTCGACTTCACCCCCCTTCAGTCACCCACCGACCCCCTCTACAAACACCAGTGGTACCTGGTTAGCGCCGCCTCTGGTCCAGGCCAGCTTGAAGGAGGGCAAAGGAATGAATTGGCAGAAAAATGACGGACAAGGCGGTGGGAAGCCCCGACTAGACCTAAACGTGGAGAAGGCGTGGGCGCTGGGCTACACGGGGAAAGGGGTGACGACGGCCATCATGGACGACGGGGTGGACTACATGCATGAGGACCTCGCCGCCGCCTTCCACCCGGAGGCCTCCTACGACTTCAGCTCCAACGACCCCTACCCCTACCCTCGCTACACCGACGACTGGTTCAACTCCCACGGGACCCGCTGCGCCGGGGAGATCAGCGCGGCCCGGGACAACGGGGTCTGCGGCGTGGGCGTGGCCTACGGATCCCGCATCGCCGGCATCCGCATGCTGGACCAGCCCTACATGACGGACCTCATCGAGGCCAACTCCATGGGCCACGAGCCCAACCTCGTCCACATCTACTCCGCCTCCTGGGGGCCGACGGACGACGGGAAGACGGTGGACGGACCCCGCAATGCCACCATGCGCGCCATCGTCAAGGGCGTGAACGAGGGCCGCGGCGGCCTCGGCTCCATCTTCGTCTGGGCCTCCGGGGACGGCGGGGAGCTGGACGACTGCAACTGCGACGGATACGCGGCCTCCATGTGGACCATCTCCATCAACTCCGCCATCAACGACGGCGAGAACGCACACTACGACGAGAGCTGCTCCTCCACCCTCGCCTCCACCTTCTCCAACGGCGGGCGCAACCCCGAGACCGGCGTCGCCACCACCGACCTCTACGGACGCTGCACCCGCTCCCACTCCGGCACCTCCGCCGCCGCCCCCGAGGCCGCCGGCGTCTACGCCCTCGCCCTGGAGGCCAACCCCAGCCTCACCTGGCGCGACGTCCAGCACCTCACCGTCCTCACCTCCTCCCGCAACTCACTCTACGACGGACGCTGCCGACGCATGCCCGACCTCGGCCTCGGCGACGCCAAGCGGGACACCGACGCCCCTCGTCGCGACGCCGAGGAGCAGAACTGCACCCACTTCGAGTGGCAGATGAACGGCGTCGGCCTGGAGTTCAACCACCTCTTCGGCTACGGAGTCATGGACGCCGCTGAGATGGTCCTCCTGGCCCGCGTCTGGAAGAGCGTGCCGCCCCGCTTCCACTGCGACGCCGGCTCCATGCTCACGCCCCGTGCCATCCCCTCCGACGGCAACCTCATCCTCGACATGGACACCGACGCCTGCGCCGGCTCCGACGTTGACGTCCGCTATCTGGAGCACGTGCAGGCCGTCGTCAGCCTCAACGCCTCCCGCCGCGGCGACCTCACCATGTACCTCGTATCACCCTCCGGCACTCGGTCACTCACTCCCTTCTTCTCCCCCTCTACCCCTCCTACCCCTTCAACTATGTTGCAGAACGATGATCCTGAGCCGACGGCCTAAGGACGAGGATGCGAAGGACGGGTTCCTGAACTGGCCGTTCATGACGACGCACACGTGGGGCGAGAACCCGGCGGGGAAGTGGCGCCTCATCGTACGCTTCGAGTCCGACGAGCCGCAGCAGGGCTGGCTCAACCGATGGTCCCTCGTCCTACACGGCACCAAACTACCACCCTACGCCGGCATACAGCCCCTTCAAGGCCACCTCAACTCTAAACTTCAAGTCCCCCTCCCCTAACTCTCCTTCCACAGCTCAACAGATCCCTACCCTTCCTTCCAGGTGGTCCAGAAGGCACACAAGCGAATGGCCTAAGCTTTCCCTTCCTTCCTCCCCCGAAACTCCCCAGATCTTCTCGGCAGCAACCAAAGATATCGTGATACTCGCTCTATCCAGCCCTTCATTCCAGTCTGTGTTCCAGCTGATACCGGTTCGCTCTCGCTCCCTCTCCAATCTCTCTCCCGTGCTTCCTGCCACGTCGGGCTCACCTTCCAAGCTAGGTCTTGTAAATGTTTCCCCTTCCTCGCCCAAACTTCTACCCAATCTCAGCCCGCCTGTCCCAGTCCTTCTTCTCCTGTCCTTCCTTGTACTATCACCTCTCTCAGTCTTTCCTCCTCTCGCACCCACCGTCACCTCTCCTTCATAGGTCTTCTTGAGGGCTGCCATGGAGTTGGACTGGCGCCCTTCAACTTTGCCGAGGCGAATGTGAATTATGGCCACAAAAACTCTATTCACACAACATTGAAGCAGTTCTCATAAAAGTAGTAATATCGGTACATATATTTTATTTGACTCATCTCGAACTCTATAATTTTGCTCACCACTGAAAAGAGCTCTTTTGAGAAGTTTTAAAGTAGGTTGCCGAAAAGTTTTGACTTACTTTACAATTTTTCCGGTTTCGATGCATTATTTTGTAAATGGCACCCATTAAAAATGCCATAAAAATGGCACCATTTTTTCTAAAATGGCTTCAGAGGATCTGTGCCAAGATGACTATTTGAATTTAAAACTGTGCAATCGCAATTTTACCCTATAAAATAGGAAAGATATATGAAAAAATAAGGAAAAATTATCAAAATATAAACTTCTGTACTAAATTATTTTTTAAAGAGTATCTATCCTTCAGAATTATGGCCTAACGGAACAACAATGTCAGAAAAAATTTATCCAAAAAAATGAAAAAATTGACGGGCAAAGATTCATATCCGGAATGGGTGAAAAAATCGGTGGAGTGACTAAGGGCTGTTTGTTCTTCCAGGCAGGGCGGAGAAAGAATGGGCCTGCAGTTGGTGAGACGCAGAGCGATGGGAGGGAGGGGGGGAGGGAGGGAGGCTTATGGGCGCCTCTACCCTTTCACATCCCCGCCCTCCGCCCCTCCCCTGGCACCCCCTCCCCCTTCTCCCTGAGAGCAGGCAGGCGAATGGGCTGGGAGATCCCGCTGTTGACTTTCCGACAGCTTCATTGCGCCCTCCCTCCTTCCACTCCCACTCCACTGGCATTGTCTGGCACCCGACCTCTCCTGCCCCTCCGATCCCTTCTGCCCTCTCCCACCCCTCCTAGCCTCCCTCTCCCCAGCCTCAACTCTCCTAGCCTCCCTCCCTGCTTCCCTCCCAGAGCTTCCTTGAGAAGCGGCGAGGTCGGCGGGGCGGCTGAATGAATCGGCCAGCGCAAGTGGGCGGGGAAGAAGTGCACTTTGTTTAGCGGACCAGGTCCACTTCCTGGGCCTCAGCGCCTCCTCACTCCCTCACTCCTTCCCTCCTTCCCTCCCCCTCTCCACCAGCCTCAAATCCCCTCTTCAGCTTCCCTCCTTGAGCTGCTAAGAGCGGAGCACACGGCTGCGGATTGGAGCAGAGCGAGAGAGACAAACCCCCCCACAAATCTCACTATGCGTCCGCTTCTTTTTCTCCTCTCCGCTGCTGCCACTGCTTATGGTTGCTTTGCGTTCGAAATGTGACCAGCTAAGATCATCAATCACTAGGCCTCCACTCCATAAATGTGGGCATGGAGATTCATGAGGCGATGCGGAGAGTAAAGCGCCAATCTGGGTTTTCAGCCTCTTCCCTGCCCATGCTCCCTCTAATGGAGAAGGAGATTGAAGAAGCGATCTGTCCAGCATGATTGACTCCATCCTCTGCTCAGTCCGCTGCTGGACCCTGGCCGGTGCCCTCCTTTCAACCTTGCAATGCCTTGTAAGAGAGAGAGAGAGGAGTTCACAGGGCCAGAGATCAGTCGACAGATCCAGCGGGCTTTCACGGGGAACCAGGCGATGAGCCCTCAGGAGGAGCAGGACTCATTCCGACGCTCTTGCACGTGGGGCAGGAGAGAGGAGTTGATGAGGCTAATGAGGAGAGAATACAGGATGTACCAGGACATCAAGGACTGCGAGGGGCGCGGGTGCGGGAAGAACCTGGCGGACGACTCCCTCTCCTCCAACGCCTACGAGGCCATCGACTACCTCTGCGACGGGCGGAACATGGACCAGTGGGCCGCCAACATTCCCTGCATTCGCTCCGTCCCTCTCCCTTCCTCTACCTTGAAGGGGCGGGAAGGGGAGGCTGAAGGGGGTTGTTAGGTGGAGGCTCGGGTGGCCGGGAACTGTTCGGCGGAGTGCGCCCAGCGCCAGGGCCAAAGCGGGGCCTTCAACAACGTCAAGGACGTGGACAGCTTCACTGCCGTCCTCACCAGGAGCTTCTGCGAGTACCCCACTACTCCCCCCTGCCCCCAGTGAAGTGGGTGCTGAGAGCGGTGGGTGATGTGCAGTTTTACGAAGTGCGCGGTGGAGTGCGAGACGGCGGCGGTGTCCAAGCAGTGCGGGAGCCAGGCCTCCAACCTCATCAACGGCTTCGTGGCCCGCACCATGAACGGGGTTCAGAAGGCCATGGACGCCGCCACCGGGGACAGCCAGTCCGACAGCGCTTTTCAGTTTGACAACGGCGTCAATGCTCGGTTCCCTTTTTTTCTTTCTCACACTATCCAAGTATAATAAATATCCAATCCAAGAATCCAAGTAAACGGCATGTAAATGAAAAGTCACAGTTCGGCAGTTGAAGTCATAACACCCAATGTTTTTCCCTGCACCTATCTAGTTTGAAAGTTTTAATTCCGTGTGTCAATAGAGCAAATGGAACAGCAGTGTGCATGTTGTTTAAAAAAGAATAATTGTGAAATGCAGGCAGCAGAGCGGCTACCGACTGCCGAACAGCTGCCAGGACATGATTCGGTAGGCATGGGAAGAGGTTGGAGGAAGAGTGGGCAAAGAGGAATCCTGTGCAGGTCCTCGGGTCGACCCTTCTTCCGCTTCTCCCAGTCCAACAGCTTCAACTATCTCGGCTAACCTCCCAACTCATCCACCTCTCTACCGCTGCGGGATTCCTCTATTAATTTACCATGATTTGCTTCGGTGACTTGCGCCTCTCTCATTAGTTGCCCAGGCCTATCTCTTTATGCACTTTCTGTACAAGCCCATAAGTGAAGAAGGAAGCGGCATAGGAGCAGGGGGGAAGAGGACAGACGAACTTCCACTACAGAAACTGTACAAGGGGCTGCCTAATTGAACGGGATTGAGCATAAATATAGAACAGGGGAAATGAATAGGATAGAAAGGTCTAGGAGCTTCTCTAGCACCCACAGTAGTAGCACTTCAACTGAAACTTTCACACACCGTCGTCTTCTCTTCTCGCCCTCTATTCGAAGCCTTGTCACAAAGCAGATGGATGAGGGATGAGGCATATCATTCTGCAAAAAGTAGTCCCCTTTACTCCCAGTTTTCTGGGCCAAACTAGGTGATGATCCATAAGTCGGGGGATGAAGCTCGCTGAGGTACGAGGACTGCAAAGCATTAATCTCAAGGCCCGTTAGACTGTAACTTCATCCTTCCTGTAGGCACAGAGAGACCCTTATTAGAGGCCATTTAGTGGTCATTTTTGAGGCCATTTAGTGCTCATCCTTGAGGCAATTTAGTGGTGATCCTTGAACGGCACAAAGTCGGGGGGTCTGTAAGAGGATAAGAGAACCGACCGGCGGGGGGCGGTGCCGCTGGGGCTGCTTCAGGCGTAGCAGTTGCTGGAGCTGCTTCTGCTGGCGCTGCCGGGGCTCCTGCCGCTGCTTCAGGAGCTGCTGGCGGTGCTGGAGTAGGAGCAGGAGCTGCTGGCGGCGTGGCATCCGCAGGAGGAGCGGCTGGAGGAGCTGGTGGCGGGACATCCGCAGGAGGAGCGGGAGCAGCATCGCCAGGTGCGGGAGGCTGGGCAGCTGGAGGAGGCTGCGGGGCTTGGCCCTCCGGAGCTGCTGGCTGGGCCTCCGCAGCTGGGGCTGGAGGCGGTGGGGCAGCATCTGCCTGAGCTGCTGGCGGAGGAGCAGGAGCCTCGGCTGGTGCTTGAGCGGGGGCTGGCTGAGCCTCTGGAGGTTTGGCGGCTGCGTCGATGGGCTTGGCCTGGGCTAGGACAGCCGGCGGCTCCTCCTGGCCAGCCTCTGCCGGGGCATCGCCTCAAACCGCCCATGCACACTGCCTCTCAACACACCCGCCGGCACGCCAAATCCTCTCCAACGCATATTAGCTGCACATGAGACAGTTTAGCTGCGCAAACTGGGAGCATGGCTGAGCTTCCACTGGCCAGGGATGGATGGGGAACATGCGCTTACATTTCTTGCCTGCCGCAGGCGCCGCGATATCTGCAGACACTCACATGCCCACTACCAACAACTGACTGAACAGAGGGGCAGTTGCGAATTCAATGAAATGAAAGAAATGCCATGAAATGCTGTTATTGGAAGCTAATGAAAGAGGGTGGATAGGAAAGGCCAACTTTTGGGGACGGGCATGAGGATCCTGGCGGCGACATCCTTCACTTCGCTGAAGTAGCTATCGACTGCAAGCTGGGAAGCAATAGTGGCCTAGAACTGGTGGGGAGGCAGGGCCAACAGAGGGGATAGAGCTCGGGCTTCTGCAGGGCCTGCTCCCAGAGATCCATCATGGGGTTCATCTTGTTCTCGGGCACCGCGTGGAAGCCGAAGACTGGAATCAGGGAGTTGGGAGATTGCTGGGAGAAGCATGAAGAGAGGGCTACGGCAGGGCTGATCGTAGGTGCAGGCGGCGAGGAGGCCGAGGGCGGAGGAGGGGCCGCCGGACATGGCCGCCCACTGTTCGTTCACCTCCTTGTACTTGGCCGCCGCCGTGATGGGGCTGCCCTTGTACGTAATCTGCTCCATGAATACCCGGCCTCAACACCGCTCTTCTGCTCTCATTCCCCCCTCCTGCAGGGCTGGAAGCCAACTGTCCTTGGGGATGTCCTTGAGCGGCATGGCAGGGTGCGAGATGCACAGGTAGGTCACGTAGGACTGGATGAACTTCAGGTTCCCCTTCACCTGCAGCTTGCCAGGCCTCCTGCTGATGGGCATTGAGGGGCTGGGGAGAGGCCTACCTGGGCCACATTCTCAGGGTCGCTCTGGATGGCCTGGGCAGCTGCATGGCGCTTGTCCACCGACTCTGCAATGGAGAGAGAGGAGGTGGCAGGAGGGGAGGTGGAGAGGCTGAGGAAACCCCAGGAGAGGAGGTTGATGATCTGGTAGCCCGCTCCGGCCTCCACCAGCCAGCAGTTGTGGATCTGCGCCCCCTGCTTCGTCAGCAGTGCGTGACCTGCACCATTGCCAGCTCCCTACATCACCATTGGAAGGGGGGGGGGGGGCTGAAAAAACCCTTGTCGATGGAGGCGATGAACTCGAGGAGGTACTTGGCCTTCACCTGGGTGATGACCACTTCGTAGCAGCGTCCCATCCTCACACTCTGCTCCTGCAACAGCCTCTCTCTGTCCGACCAACGAATGCTTCAGACTCGCCAGCTGGTCTTTAGCCTAAGCCGCAGAGTTTATGCTCCCGGGGCCTGGGCCCAGTTTTTGCCCATAAACAGAGGACTGAGGCGCGCTTGCAAATGAGCTCCAGCTGCTGCTGACCCAACCTTCCCTGCCCTCCGCTCCAATTGGACCCTAAACTAAGCGGCCGCATTCGTGTGGGCCTAGCGGAAAAATGATAGAGCCCCTTGCGGGCGCTGGAAGCAAGTGAGAGAATGGAAGGTGGAGAGGGTGGCTGGATGATCGGCAAAAAAGGCGCGGGGGCTTTTGGAGAGGCGTTATACAGTGGTTGTTGGAGAGTGTGAGGGGGCGGCGGTGGTGGTGGTGGCGGTGGAGAGAGGGGGACAGGACTCCTCCACGGCTTCCCTCCCTCCACAAGACCGCCTCTCCTGCTGCAGGAGGAGTCTGGAGGAGGCACAGCCGCCAGGCCTCTTCCCACTTGCTTCTGCCCTCCTCCTTCCATCCCCCAAGGCCCTCCCCCCCATTACTACAGCCGCCTAGCCTTCAAGTAGGTCGTCAGCATAGGGACGGGGGAGGCCAGGGAGGCCTGCAGTTTTCACTCCTCCCCCGCCTCTAGTCCCCTCCTCCCACCCTCTCCCACATTTTCTACCTCCCACTTGGCTTTTGAGCCAGGAGCGGTTGGCTTGTGGGGGGCAGGGCTTGTGAGAAGGCCCTCTCGCCCTTCTCTCTTTGGCCGACGAAGCTTTTTTTCAGGCCAACGGCTGTAGGCGGGACGGGTTTCGCCGGTCCATTTGAACCCTCCACTTTTTTTCTCCTCCCGCGAAAGAAAACTCGCACAATGGCAAGCGGCTGGAAATAGCCTCTGTGCACAGCGGAGACTAGAGCATCACTCAGATAGACACTGAAGCCAACCCAAGGACAGCATTCACTGCATTCAACGGTGGAAAATCGTCAGCTGGGTCATCGTACAATGATTGGTATACGATGAAATAGAAGACCAGGCCAATGAATCGCCCGCGCAATAAAGCCCTAGGTAGAAGAAAATGGTGCCGTTTGGTGACAAAGATGAACTCCCGAGATCAAAGCTAAGCAATATCCCTCTGGACAGTTGAGCATAATAAGGAATGTCTGTACAACTGGAATGTATGGTATGTCACGAAGAGGCTCTGAACTTCCACCCTCCATCACAAAAGACCCAACTTCTAAACAGAAAACCTTGACTAATATAATAAAAGGAGGGAATGTTTTCCAGTAGGATTAGTGTCCTTTGGTCATTCTATGGCATGATTAGCAATTAGCATAGTAAAAACTAACTGCACTAAAATTAGTTTTTAATTTAAATTTAGATCAAGAAATTTAAAAACAGAAAAACTATCCCGCACGGAAGATAGACAATTCTTAGGTAAGTTCATCTTCTGAAGAGTCGTTGAGCAGTGCAGCTTTGTCATTCTTCAGCTCCTCGGCTAAATTCTGCAAAGCCTTTCACCATTTATATGACATGTACTAATATCGTAAAGCTGATTTAGCTTAGCAAAATATTTGATAACTAGTACCATCGGCAGGCCAAATGTGGGGCTCTTTTCTCCAAAATTTGCAATTGCCTCGAGAAAAAAGTCAAAGAAATACATTTCCTACTAGTGGAATCAGCTGCTTGGACACTTGCATTTTGTTTTTGGCGCGCAGTTCAGTGTCTCTTTCCATGCGCGCCCAAAAACAAAATGCAGATGACGCAGCAGATTCCACTAGTAGGAAATGTATTTCTTTGACTTTTTTCTCGAGGCAATTGCAAATTTTGGAGAAAAGAGCCCCACATTTGGCCTGCCGATGGTACTAGTTATTTCTTCCACTTTTAATATAGGATAAAATGTATAAATACAAATTTTATATTGTTGCTTATATGTTTAATTAAAATTTTATTCGATATATAAAAAAAATTGTAGAAAAAACATGTTTAAAAAATATGATGAAAAGAAAAGATTCAAAATTGAAAAATACAATGCAAAATTATTGGCACAACTTATTTTACAGACATTTTCTTGACCTATACTCCTGGCAGTCGATTTTTGGGAAAAAATAGCATTAATTTTGGCCTGGCGATGGTACTAGTTGATTTCTCAACTTCAAAGAAACAAAAATAAAAATGGATGTTTGAGAAGGATTCGAACCATCGAGTTACATCCATATGCACTTTCGCTTTCACCACTACACCACTGGTCCATATGATTCATTGTGTAAATGAAGAGCTAACATTAAATAAATACTTGGGGCTCAGGGACCCGGGGAAGGGGATGGGGGGGGGGGGGGAGAAATGAATACCTACTATCGTCCATTGAATAGATGCGGAGGAGGAGAAGGAGGAGTTCGGACACATGGTTTTTTGCATTTTTCATGGGAAAATAATTCGTTTTATGCAAAACTCAAAAAAGAAACTATAGTCAATTCGATGTTGCTCTTTCCAATGCAAAAAGAATCAGAAAGATTGAAGCTTCCTGTGAGGCACTAGAGCCTTATCAAAATTAAGATCTAGCAATAACCCTCAAAACATACACCTGGGTCGAAAAGAGGGGCTGGGCGCTGACACTTCGCTGACGCTCGCTCGCGCCAGCCCAATGGATATATTTTTAGAGCCAGCAGCGAACCTAGCAGAGATAGTTGATGCAGGAGCTTTGACTGCTGTTTTAGAAGAGAGGAAGGGAGAGACTGACCGCAATGCGCTGTTTTCGGCGTCGTCGAGCAGCACTCTTGACGCAGGTGTGAATGCCGCAGATGGAAGCCACTGTCACCAGCGCTGCTACCATCCCGATGATGCCCGGCAGGATCAGCCCATGCACTAGCGGCCGTTGCTGAAAGGAGCACAACGCACCCAAATGTGGGCTTGAGACAGAAAATGTGGTGTCTCTGCTCATACCACCCAATTGCGAAATGAATGATTGTAGACTTCCAGCAGGCCCGTGGAGCCGTTCCCACTGCTGGAGCCAGCCTCCACTGCACTCTCTGCAATGCCTTCTTTCATCAAATGTTGCAACAATGGCGCAAAGCCTAGCTCAGCAGACAGGGTCAGAGCAGGAACCTGAGCTGGGATAGGCGACTGGATCGGTCTGAGCTGCAGCGAGGCAGAGACAAGCAGCGAGGGCGAAGAAGAGGACTGGCCTCATGGCGCTCTCTGACCTAGGCCTATTCCACACTCCTCCTGGCTCTGGGCATGCCGCCTCTGACTGGCTGAGAGCAGCCTATGAGGAGGCGGTGTGTTGGTGCGTGTGTGTGTGTGGTGGGGGAGTGTGTGGCGTGTGCTTCAGCTACGCATGCGGGGCTGCAGCCCTGCCCTTCTCTCCAACAGCCTCCGTTAGCCTGCACCAGCGTCCCTCTGCTATGTATGGGCAGGCCTACCTCACCAAAGCCTCAACCTCCCCCGTCCATTCCCTTCACCTACCATCCATTCCACTCCCTCTCACCCTCATCCCCCACTATCTACTAATTACAACCCGCTCTTTTATACAACTACTCTTTTCAATTTATGAACAAGTATATGGCGCAAAGCGCAATAGGTGACCGCGGAGCGCACCACCTTCCAGCTTACACTATGAATGCATGGAATTTTGTCACTGCTAAGAGCAAGTCTGTGGTTTCTCAACCATTTTCGAAGGTAAGCACATATTTGGAATCGTTATATATGACTTGTGAACAAAAAAACTCAAGTCCCCTGTTCATTTCTTAGCCGTTCAGATGTTACTGATTATTGATGACATTGCTGTGCATGAAAGTTTGTCACTCAAGAAAGGAAGTCTGTGGTTTCTTAACCATTTTTAAAAGTAAACACAGATTTGGAATTGCTATATACGACTTGTGAACAAAAAAACTCAAGTCTTCTGTGCAATTCTTAGCCGTTCAGCTGTTACTTATTATTGATGACATTGCCGCGCGTGAAAGTTTGTCACTCAAGAAAGTAAGTCTGTGGTTTCTCAACCATTTTCAAAAGTAAGCACAGATTTGGAATCGCTAATTATGACTTGTGAACAAAAAAACTCAAGTCTTCTGTGCAATTCTTAGCCGTTCAGCTGTAACTAATTATTGATGACATTGCCATGCGTGAAAGTTTGTCACTCAAGAAAGTAAGTATGTGGTTTCTCAACCATTTTCAAAAGTAAGCACAGATTTGGAATTACTATATACGACTTGTGAACAAAAAAACTCAAGTCTTCTGTGCAATTCTCAAGATTACAGGAGCTACAGCGCAAAAACTGTATATTGCAATTTTCAAGCCTTTCTACCCAAAAAAGTAATGTTTCAAATACTCGGAAACCGGTTCCACCCCTCCAGATCTTCCTAAAATTGCATTACCTTTCAGGAAAAAAAAAGTTTGTCCCAATCCGTTGAGAATTCGCCCGTTCCCAGCATTTCCAGAAATACATACATATATATATATATATATATATATATATACCAGGACAAAAGTTTAGTAACCTCTATAGACCGCGGAGCGGCCCTTCGGGCCGCTCCGCGGTCAAAAACCAAAGTCTTCTGTTCAATTATCAGCCGTTCAGCTGCTACTAATTATTGATGCTATTGTCATGTGTGAAAGTTCATCACTCAAGAAGGCAAGTATGTGGTTTCTCAACCATTTTCAAAAGTAAGCACATATTTGGAATCGTTATATACGACTTGTGAACAAAAAAACTCAAGTGTTCTGTTCAATTATCAGCCGTTCAACTGCTACTAATTATTGATGCTATTGTCATGCATAAAAGTTTGTCACTCAAGAGGGCAAGTCTGTGGTTTCTCAACCGTTTTCAAAAATAAGCACAGATTTGGAATCGTTATATACGACTTGTGAACAAAAAAACTTAAGTTGTCTGTGCAATTCTCAAGACTACAGGTGCTTCAGCGCAAAAACTCTATATTGCAATTTTCAAGCCTTTCTACCCAAAAAAGTAATGTTTCAAATGCTCGGAAACCCGTTCCACCCCTCCAGATCTTCCTAAAATTGCATTACCTTTCAGGAAAAAAAAAGTGTGTCCCAATCCGTTGAGAATTCGCCCGTTCCCAGCAGCGTTCCGACCCAGGTGTACGTTTTCGGGGTTATTGCTAGATCTTCAAATTGATAAGGATTTTGTGCGTCACACAAACGTCCAATCGTTCTGATTCTTTTTGCATTGGAAAGAACATCATCAAATTGTCCAAAACTCGCGAGAAATCGCCCAAAACTTGCAGCAATCATTAGAAAATCACTCAAAACCATTTGTCCGAACTCCTCCTCCTTCTCCTTCTCCTCCGCATCTATTCAATGGACGATAGTAGGTATTCAATCGGCCTGTACTTAAGGCATCAATCGGCAAGGTGCAATGGAAATTCTGTGCAATTAATATGGTCTAAGTGTAAAAACGAAGTAATGCGGCTGTGTGGTCAAGTGGCTTGTCTATTAGACTCGATTCAGAGATGACCAGGTTCAAACCTTCTTTGAGTCAACTTTTTTTGTTTTATTTTTTTCTTAAAAGTGGAAGAAATATGTGGTACCATCGGCAGACCAAAACTAATACTCCTTTCTCCCAAAAATCGATTGCCCTGAGAAAGTTTCAAGAAATTTCAAGAAAATTTCAAGAAAATTTCTCAAAAATAATGTTTTGCATTATATTATTCATTTTCGAATTTTGTCTTTTTGTTATATTTTTTAAATAAGTTTATTTTTTATTCTCCTTTGTAATATTTTATAAATAAGTTTATTTTTTATTGTTCATTTTCGAATTTTTTCTTTTTGTTATATTTTTAAAATAAGTTTATTTTTTATTCACTTTTTTATTTATCTAATAAAATCTTAACTAAATATATTACCAACAATATAAAATTTGTATTTGTACACTTTATACTATATTGAAAGTGGAAGAAATATCTGGTACCATCGGCAGGCCAAATGTGGGTCTCTTTTCTCCAAATTTGGAATTGCCTCGAGTAAAAAGTCAAGGAAATACAATTTCTACTAGTGGAATCTGCTGCGTCATCTGCATTTTGTTTTTGGGCGCGCATGGAAAGAGACAATGAACTGCGCGCCAAAAACAAAATGCAACTGACCAAGCAGCAGATTCCACTAGTAGAAATTGTATTTCCTTGACTTTTTACTCGAGGCAATTCCAAATTTGGAGAAAAGAGACCCACATTTGGCCTGCCGATGGTACCAGATATATATATATATATATACCAGGACAAAAGTTTAGTAACCTCTATAGACCGCGGAGCGGCCCTTCGGGCCGCTCCGCGGTCAAAAAGCAGAAACATGGTACTAAATGAGCGGTCAACTCTTGCAGCTGGGGGTATCAGCAATCAGTATATTCCTATTTTACAACAGAATAGTCGTCACGTGCCAAAGTGCAATCATACTTTAGTGTCGAAATAACAATTAACTTTGATAAACGTTTTAAAGAAAAAAATAATAATATAATTTAGTGATGCTATACCAACAATACTTGCGCAGACTCAATGGCTCAATGGCATCTTATCATATTTTCAAAGAGGTTCACTCATATTTTCAAAATTCATTCGATTCATTTCATTCATTCGATTTCAAATTTCGCTTTTATCACAAAAACCAATATGTTTTGTTTCCTCGATCCACTAGACCAATAAAAGTGAAATTGCACCCTGACAATTTATGGGTTGAACTTTAACATGACTTGGATGATACTGAACAGGCTCTACATCACGCCGCGCATGACGGCCCAGCTGAAGGAGGCCATTCTGCGGTGGTCAGCCAAGATTGACCCACAGCGTAGCAGTGACCGCCCTATTGTCTGGGACCTCATCTATTATACCATAGACAATAAAAATAGATGATAAACGGTCAATATACTAAATCTGGGGCCCCGACACACGAATTCAAAGTCAGATTTGAAGTGATTTTTGCGCGGCCGAAGGCCGCCTGCCGCGGAGGGCAGGGCAGTCAGAGCTCCGTAGGCCGGAGGGCATGGGTGCGGAGGCCACGGAGCGTAGCCTAGCATGCGAAGCATGCTAGGCGAAGCGTAGGGGCCGTAGCACCCGTGCCCGGAGGCCGGAGGAGCTCTGGCGCCCTGCCCGAAGCGGCGGGTGGCCAAGGCCAGCTTAACCAGTTACCTTTTTTTTGCGTCCGTCTTTCCGCATATATATATATATATATATCTTATTATATACGGGTGATGCCATTTTGGGAGGGGCCTTTGTGCACGCTGGATTCGAAATGTATCCTGGCACATGATACCTTTTTGGATAGATCTCAGCGAGTTGTGCAACATATATTAGGCGCACCATGCTACGATAATGCTGAATATGAAAAATGATTGAAAATGTGTGCGATTTTGGCATTTTTGCCTATTTTTTGACTTTGAAACGCCATAGTTCCTCCAGTTTTAAACTTTTTCTGTCGGACATTTTTTGACCGCGGAGCGGCCCGAAGGGCCGCTCCGCGGTCTATAGAGGTTACTAAACTTTTGTCCTGGTATATATATATATATATATTTATGTATGTATTTCTGGAAATGCTGGGAACGGGCGAATTCTCAACGGATTGGGACACACTTTTTTTTTCCTGAAAGGTAATGCAATTTTAGGAAGATCTGGAGGGGTGGAACGGGTTTCCGAGCATTTGAAACATTACTTTTTTGGGTAGAAAGGCTTGAAAATTGCAATATAGAGTTTTTGCGCTGTAGCACCTGTAGTCTTGAGAATTGCACAGACAACTTAAGTTTTTTTGTTCACAAGTCGTATATAACGATTCCAAATCTGTGCTTATTTTTGAAAACGGTTGAGAAACCACAGACTTGCCCTCTTGAGTGACAAACTTTTATGCATGACAATAGCATCAATAATTAGTAGCAGTTGAACGGCTGATAATTGAACAGAACACTTGAGTTTTTTTGTTCACAAGTCGTATATAACGATTCCAAATATGTGCTTACTTTTGAAAATGGTTGAGAAACCACATACTTGCCTTCTTGAGTGATGAACTTTCACACATGACAATAGCATCAATAATTAGTAGCAGCTGAACGGCTGATAATTGAACAGAAGACTTTGGTTTTTTGATTCACAAGTCGTATATAACGATTCCAAATCGGTGCTTACTTTTGAAAATGGTTGAGAAACCACATACTTTTCCTTTTGAGATGCAATGTTCACTCTCACAGCAGAAATTTTCCTTAATTTATGGCTTTTGCTACATGTGAATGTGTAAGCGCTCCGCGGTCACCTATTGCGCTTTGCGCCATATACTTGTTTAAATTCAAGCCTAAACTATTCTGTATAAGACCATCTATTCACATTTTCATTTCATTAAATTTTTATTTGTTAAAAACGTCGTAGAGTTAAGTCAATTTTCGTGATTTTGGCCCTACTCAGTGAGCTGGTGTTTCAAGGTATTCATTAGTAAGGATATGCAGGTGTTCAATGCTAGAGGTCACTTTGACTGCTTGCGATGATTGCAGTCCTTGATCTTTGAATTTGCCTTTCTGATCAGTGGAGCTTCCGAAATTCCTGAAACTTTAAATGCTTATATTTTCTGACATCAGTAT
>JASANA010002359.1:0-15093 GCA_030248095.1 Ptycholaimellus sp. GST1_10
AAATTCCAATTCCCATTCCTCAACTAGTAAAAATCAAATTTTGCCAAATTTCAATTGAAAATTGGCAAAACAAAGCTCATTTCTGCACTCGCTGCATCACTAGCTTTCGATTGATACCCATTGGATGTATTTTTGATTAGAAATGGAAAAGTCAAAAAAAATTTGTTCCCAGTTTTAATTTTCACTAAGTACGTAATTAAAGGTCAGACCATTTAGTCTGGATCATAAACGTGGCATAAATCTGAACATGAATGATATCCACTACTCATCCTAGCAACTCATTGCAACCTGCATATGCAGTTTTTGCATTATTTTGGGTCTTCATGGGTCAATTTATTCTGAAAAAACCCGAGGAATGAGTGCCTAAAATTTTTCATACCCAAGGAATGGGTAAAAAAATTTTTTCATCCGAGGAATGGGTAAGAAAAATTTTTCATACCGAGGAATGGGTAGAAAAAGTTTTCATCTCGAGGAAAGGGTAAGAAAAATTTTTCATACTCGAGGAATGGGTAAGAAAAATTTTCCATACCCGAGGAATGAGTATGAAAAATTTTTCATTCCACCAAAAAATGGCCAAATTTTGATTATTTTCATAAAACTAGCGTTGATGGCCCCAAAAATGAAAACGACTAGGAACGAGTGGTACCATTCGAAGCGGAAATGTCCAATACACAACCCCATGTGGTTAGTTTGATAATTTTTCAACAAAAATTTTGAGAAATCAGGCGAAACATTCTGGAGGTATGAAAATATGGCAAAAGTAATGGAAAATGAGTGAAAAATAATGGAAAATGAGGTATGGGTATGGAATTGCATTTGTCGGTATACACATATATGAGGACAAATGTTGAGTAACCTCTATAGACCGCGGAGCGGCCCTTCGGCCGCTCCGCGGTCAAAAATTTGGCACACCTGTATGTAACTTATGTAGACGAACAGATCCATACCCCATTTGAGTACTTTTTTAAGGAAATGAGTCGGAAATTTCAGTTTTAAGAAAAAAATCGCCAAAAACTCAAATTTTGCAACCTTTAACTTGGCATAGCTATCCAGACCTGGATATTGAGTTTCGACCCCAAGTATATTTATGTATTTTACTTCTTACTTATAGATCTTTCGATTCCCATCATAAAAAAGGGGAGTCAGAAAAGCATGGGTCTCCCATTCGTGCTCCCATCAAAAAACGCCTCTAAAAGGTAAAAAAAGTTAAGAGAAAACATTGAATCAATAATATTCACAATTTCAGTATTGATTATTGGATTTTGTATATTGATCAATAGCAATGAAGTAAAACTTAAAATTTTTACCCAAAATAGTTTATTACTTCAATCAGATATTAATTGCAATTCTGTTACATCTTGTCTAGTTATTTTTGATGATTGACAATTCATAAGCTGTTCATGCTGTAGCATTTTAGTCATGTGAAATAAAATGTCAAATACGGCCTTGAAAAACTTGGGACCTAAGAGCTCCAACTTCTTGCGGCTTTCATAGCTCTTGCTATGCGATAGCATTTGAGGTTATGGATGACAGATGGAATTATCTAAATGGTTTTGCTGGTGCCTCTGGAACTGCTTGCATTTCGATGATGCATCACGGATCCGTTTCGGCATTTAGTACTTCGGACAAGAACAATGCATTCCCTTACTCCTGCGGTAAAAAGAAGAACTGCTCAGCACACAACAGCAAGGGGCTAGTGGATTCAAATCCCAGCAACAGTCGCATGTCTTGATATTGAGGATTTTAAAGAGGATGGTGGGTCAAAAAATGTTGCTGTTTGTCTCCCAATCCCAACGGAGTATATCCGAAGAACTGCCAGAAGTCGAAGAACACTATCGCTTGGAACACGCAAGATGCTAAGGAAACCTATCGCTATTTCTCTATCAAAATTTACCAGTAATGCTCGAGGCAAACGTCGTCCTTCTGATCAAAGGGCGTTTGATTGTACTTTGTTTAATTAGTGCTGGTGAAAAGCTTTGTTAAGAACTATGCGCGCTTTCAAATGAAGTCTTCAGAAGATTGAAGCAATGAAGAAAGGAAAAGACACAAATAAATTACTCAATTTAAACTTCATTTTCTTAGAGGTTCCAGAAAAAGTGACGAAAAAATACTACGAAGAAAGTAAAAGTAGTTAAGCTAAGTAACAAGAAGAAAAACTTGCCAAGCGAACATAAAGAATCGAGCAAGTCCAAAAAAGTTTCACAAGATACATTTTCAGGCGATGTCGGCTAAAAATTCCCAGTTCAGGCTACCCTGGCCGACTGGCTTTTCTAGGCATTGAAAGCCTCAAAAACCGCCGCATTATAGCCGACCTCCTCCCGACACCGCTCCCTCCATAAACGAACAGCACAATTGGCATGGGCACCCTATCTTCTTTCCCTTCCTAAACACTAATCTCTGAGGCTCGCATCACTTTGCCACTGGTGCCTCAGGGCGAGGGGCCGGGGGAGCTTGCTGGCCCGAGCGGGCTGTCACGTGGTGGAGGCGTCTGTCGGCGGTGGAAGCTGGGAGTGGGCGGAAGGCCTTTCTGCAGGCGGTCCAGGCTGCCCTCAACAGTGCCTCTTCCACCACCTGATTCACTCTCACCATGCATTGATCCATGCTTTCTAACTCTCACCTTCGAGAATAAAGTACCTGATAATGGGTACTATCATGGACGATGATTGCCAGCTTTGGTAGAGTGGACGCTCAACTAAGCCCTTTCTCAATGTTAAGGGCTTGATTTGACCTTATACCTCAGAAACCAGTTATAAAGCTTTAATTAATATATTTATTTTGTAACTCGGATGAACTGGGTAGTAGATGCGGTTGATTTATGCACTGTTAATTTATTGATTATTGCTTTTCGTGAAGTAAACAAGTTTCTATGGTATCACGAACTTTCGTTCCCGGGATCTTTCGTTCCCGAACTTTCGTTCCCCGAACTTTCGTTCCCAGGAATTTTCGTTCCCGAACTTTCGTTCCCGAACTTTCGTTCCCAAGCTATGGCTCCTGAGTTTTTGTTCCCCCCCCACGTAGCACAGGACAAGAGAAGAAGATTAGGGGTGCTCTTTCCAAGCTTCTAAGTTTGCCAAGATGGTTTGGATTAAAAAATCTTTCAATAAGTCTGGTGTATTTTTTTTGGAATGAGTCTCGATTGATGAAGCAGAAAGAATACTGAAAAATGAATAGCATGAATCAAAATCATCTGTTGTTGATGCAGCGCCCTACAGCTTTTAGAAAATTCAGGGTGGTTCTTTCAGCATAGGAGCGGCAGAGATGGCGCAGTCTCCGATTGGCTTGCACGTACACCTACAGGCAATGTTGGCAATGAAATGAAAATTTTGAAATGGCTGATGTGCCTTTCGATGACGAGGCTGATCTCCACCTTCCACCAGCTCCATTCGGCGTCGTTGGTGCCCTGCTTCCTGGCGCAGATGAAAGAGGAACTTGAAGGGGCTTCATGGCGTCGAGGAGGGGCTTCTTGTCGCTGAGGGGGGCTGGGGCTTCATGGCGTCGAGGAGGGGAAGGGGTTTCTTCTCGACGAGGGGGAGGAGGGGTTTGGCCGCCTCGTCCGCTCGTCACAAAACTGACCCTGTAGAAACTGTGTTTTGAGACTGACAGAGTGCTCAGGCAAGCTTCACACCTAAAGAGGACCGTTGGGAAGGATCGCTTCTAGATCGTGGTGTAGCACATGAGCTTAGCGGGAACGAAAGTTCGGGAACGAAAGTTCCTGGGAACGAAAGTTCGTACAACCGTTTCTATTGATTGAAAATGAATAATTGATCATCGAGGTGAAAGTAGGCGGCCATTATTTATCGAGGTAAAGGGTTTAATTGCAATGACGGGACTAACAAATGCGTAACTCTTACATGCTTTTTTATGCCCATTGCTTCAATTGGGCCTACTCAAACCTGTGATGTTTTGAAATGGCTCAGTTGACAGTGCCCGCGCTTCAAACTGGCTCATTACACAGATAGAAGAAGCAAACTTCTGCATTTTATTAACTTAAAATGTTGTACTCAAGTACTAACCAGGCCCGATAACGCATAACTTCGCATATCAGACGGCCGCACAGACCACTCGGCCACTCGCCCGGAGCTAAGATTTAAATGCACCCTCAATCTTTTGCTTCTAGACGCTCGGTAAACGGACATTGCAAAACACAAATAGTTTCATTGGCAAGATCAATTTCCGTGCATTTTTTTAAAAAAAAGATCATCAAATTTGGTGCTAGTTGGGCTGAGATATGGCCATTTGAATGAAGCGAATTTGCGATTTTTGATAATGTCAAATCCGTGCCCCCTCCCCAGCTACCCCCGAGTTGAGCCTCCATGTTAAAGATACTGGTATCATCCTCCATGGTACTATTGAGGGAAAGCTGAGGGCTGTCCTAATATTAATGAATCCTGTCCCTTCTTTTGGGGATAGGATAGCTTTTTCAGTCCTATTATTAATGCTGCTATCCCATGGGATCAGAAGACAAATAATAGGAGCGGACCACAGGATTGGCTTGGAACAAGGGACGAGGGATGAGACACAGGATAGAGGAGAGTGTAAAGCAAATGCGCAACTATAATTGATTGAATGCTGAAATGGCTCCCACTAGGAATAGATGCAGAGAGCTTCTGGAAAACGGCACATAAGCAGTAAAGAAGAGAAGGAGGTAGAGAATGATGGAGGAGTGGGATTAGGCTGAATATGGGTCCCTTCTTCCAATTCGTCCATCTCCTCCTCTGCCAGCAAAATTCTGTGGAAAATCCCGATTATTCTGCTGCGATAGCATTATGAGTGCACCTCCAAGAAAAATGCTCAAAAACTTTAAAGAACAGCCATTTGACAGTCTGTAATATTTGCCGGAATTCAAAAAGTTGAAAACAAGCTGAAATAAGCAAGAAAAACTACACTAAGTTGGTTGTAAATCAAGTTCTCAATGAAAACTAGACCTATTTCCATCTTTTTTCATTCTGTCCCTCATGCACAGACACCCCCCACCCTGTCTGTGGTTGTCCCACGAAAATGAGGGATATCCCATGGGATTTAAGTAATATTAGGAGTGGAGGGTGTCTGTGGCATGGGACAGGGGACAGAGAACAATTAGTAATATTAGGAGTGAACCCACCAAATCCTGTCCCCTGGGGATAGGACAATCCCAAGGGGATCCCATGGGATTTAAGTATTATTAGGAGTGGGCCCAATTTTGATTGTCCTGTCCCATGGGATTAGTAATATTAGGACAGCCCTCTGGCCTATACCCACATGGTTAAGCTAAATATGCAAAATTGATTGCTGCTAAATCATTGATTTCTGATGTTTAGTTATTAATTTATGTAACATACAACGACTGGGTAATTGACTGTTGTGTTCAAATGGACCGATAGAAGCAATTTCTCTCAATAAAGCAATGAAAAACAAAAAGGAAGTTGAATAAATGATTAAGAGCCAGTATGCGAGAGGATTAAGATGACTTGTAGGAGGGGTATTCCACTTACGAAAAAATGAAGGTTTGAGTTGGAAGCCGTGATTGGGCCATGGTTTTGGTCCATTTAGTTGTCATCTCAGCCCAAGAAACCCTGGCCAAAAATATGGCTCCCTTACAGAGAAATGGCCATTTTTCGAACACCTACTTTTTTGACCCTTGGAGCACAGAAAAATCAAATTTTGACCAATTTCAACCAAAATAATTAAACTAACCCCCAACTTTTATATATCAATCGAACCGCAAAAACACAACAATTTTTATGGTGATAACGATTTTTTCCAAAAGAAAATTTTTTTTATTTGATTTTTGAAAAAAACGATTTCTGCATTTTGCAATTTTGGGCACAAAAAAACTGATTTCAAAAAATGGTCAAAAAATTAAAGGCTAAGACCTAGCCTATCTTTTTATTCACTTTCCGTCATTTTGGTATATATTACATTGCAAATGGCGATGTGACAGTCGGAAAATTTTTTGATTGAAAATTGCAAGTCCGATTTTGCCTCTATGTTATAACATAGGCAAAAAATCACCAAAAAATTTTTGTTCTCAAAATTGTAATTTTTTGGCTTGAAATGTTCTATTGGAGTCCCATACACCCCGCTGTATCAGTTGTTTATCCCCAGATTTATTCTCAATCTGCTCAAACTGAAATGCCCTTTTTCCTATGCTTTAACATTGCCTATGCTATAACATAGGAAAAAGGGCATTTCAGTTTGAGCAGATTGAGAATAAATCTGGGCAAACAAATGATACAGCGGGGTGTATGGGACCCCAATAGAACATTTCAGGCCAAAAAATTACAATTTTGAGAACAAAAATTTTTTGGTGATTTTTTGCCTATGTTATAACATAGGGGCAAAATCGGACTTGCAATTTTCAATCATAAAATTTTCCGACTGTCACATCGCCATTTGCAATGTAATATATACTAAAATGACGGCAAGAAAGTGAATAAAAAGATAGGCTAGGTCTTAGCCTTTAATTTTTTGACCATTTTTTGAAATCAGTTTTTATGTGCCCAAAATTGCAAAATGCAGAAATCGTTTTTTTCAAAAATCAAATGAAAAAATTTTTCTTTTGGAAAAAATCATTGTCACCATAAAAATTGAGGTATTTTTGAGGTTCGATTGATATATAAAAGTTGGGGGTTTGTTTAATTATTTTGGTTGAAATTGGTCAAAATTTGTTTTTTCGGTGCTCCAAGGGTCAAAAAAGTAGGTGTTCGAAAAATGGCCATTTCTCTGTAAGGGAGCCATATTTTGGGCCAGGGTTTCTTGGGCTGAGATGACAACTAAATGGACCAAAACCATGGCCCAATCACGGCTTCCAACTTGAACCTTCATTTTTTCGTAAGTGGAAAACCCTTTCTCTAACTTCTCGCAAACTGTCTCTTAAAGGAGTGTTTCGGAATCATCTGTGGATGGATTGAGGTCTTCTCGGAGTGGCTTTTTCGAGTTCCCAGCCGTTTGTTGACCCAGGAGGCTGTCGTTCAGCAAACGGATGTAGCCCTTCATGTAGATTCGCCGGAAACAACCCATCACAGCTCGTCCAGCTACTCCGCATATCTCCCAAGCAATGAATGCATCAGTTTGAAAGATCAACAAAGAAGAAATGAACCAAATGGCTGGGTTTGGGCAACTGAGGAGGTATGAAGGTGGGAAGCTTGAGGCTGAATTCTGCTTCCACGGCTGTCCAGAGGTCGCGGTCGCCGATTTCGCCATGGGGGGAGTTGGCTAGGGCACTGACGACGGTGGTGAAGAAGCAGAAGATGGGCTGAGTGGGAATGATGAGATTGGTGGTGTTGGAGCGGTCGAGGAAGTAGGCGGTGACTTCTGCCGGCAGCTGCGCCGACTCTGGATCTGCTGCTGTCAGCTGCTCCACCAAATGCCCCACGCCTGCCCAGCGCGGATTGGTTGACCCCCATCGCCGGGCTCCACTCAGGGCGTAGGCTAGCGCATAGCCTTCAATTGACCTGGCTTACCAGTGGAGTAGGCTGTAGATGAAAGTAGGGGAAGAAACCAAGGGTGGGGAGTCCAGGGGGACTGAAGAGAGCTCTTCTTCTGCCTCTTGTTGCAGGCCGCGGAGGAAGCGGAGTTTGGTCTCCAGGAGCTTCTGGAGGAAGATCCAGCCGAGGTCCTGGCAGAAGAGGTGAAGGAGGCAGTCTTGGGTGAGTAGGAGGCATTGGTGGGTGTGGAGGGCAGCTCGGACGCGGGCGGCAACCTGGAGCATGGCGGCGGAGGAGTGAAGGACGGCGAGTTGAGCATTGGCAACGGCGGAGGCCTTGCGGTTGCTTAGATTCTTCCCCGGGAGCGGCTCATGGCAGCCCAGAGAGGCAGGAACAGAGCTCCATTCAGCTCCACTACCAGCGCCCCAACAGCTGGCCCACAGGAAAGCACAGCCTCGCACTGCCTCTGTACTGCGTCTCCTAGTTCTTTTCGGCTTCCAACCTCAAATTTTATCCCATCATTTTTGATACAAAAAAGAAATGCTAGACCTTGAGGGCAGGGTCGTTAGCTAGCTGGTTGAGAGTCTCATGGAGAAGGAGCGGGAGTTCTTTGATGAAATCGCGTTGGACGAAAGGCGTAGAGAGGCTCTGGCTCTGCGTCTGGCCGCCCGATTGGGTCTGCGACGGTTGCTCCGGAATGGCTGCCACCTCACTGGCTTCTTCCGTGTCCTCCCAACTCGCTTCTTCTGATTCAGGAAATAGCTCATTTAGCTCTGACTCCAGGAAGTCCATTGTTTTCCTGAATTTTTCACAAATGAAATGGAGACTGGGCAGCATAATTGATGTGCAGACTGTTGTGTACACTAAAACTGTGCATGCTGTTAGGAGCACGCAGTGGACCCTGCTGTTGGGGCACAGCAGGCAGTGGGAAGGAAATTTCTGAAAGGTGGAGGAATATGGCGAACAAGCAGCAGGTGAATCCCAAGGTCACCGGCGGTGGCCAGGTAGCGGGACCCGCCAGTCGTTAACAAAAGGTCACTTTCGGCCCCCTGTGTTATAGCAAATTCAATTTTGCATATCAGCCCCCCTCCCAATGATGAAGAGCTTTCCCTCCATATAATAAATAATCAATACACCTCCATGCACTCACTCTGCCTCAACTCGTTTTCTCTCTCCCCTCTTTTTCATTCAATGCACCTTGTTTCAGTGCATCTGTTGGTCTCCCCATCCTGTGGTGGATAAAAAAAGAAATAAAGCTGTGCTTGCATTAATCCAATGGAATCAGTCAATATCCGCTGTTTCTAGGGCGCAACAGCGCCCCAGTTATGAATGGGTGATCAAGTTTTTGGGTGGTTGCGTGTCCCAAGGTTCAGCGCCGTAGTATTGGATGAAACCATAGACATATAACTGGTACCATCGGCAAGCCAAATGTGGGTCTCTTTTCTCCAAATTTTGTAATTGCCTCGAGCAAAAAGTCAAGGAAATACATCTACTACTAGTGGAATCTGCTTGGACAGTTGCATTTTGTTTTTGGCGCGCAGTTCAGTGTCTCTTTCCATGCGTGCCCAAAAACAAAATGCAGATGACGCAGCAGATTCCACTAGTAGTAGATGTATTTCCTTGACTTTTTGCTCGAGGCAATTACAAAATTTGGAGAAAAAGACCACATTTGGCTTGCCGATGGTACCAGTTATTTCTTCCACTTTTAATATAGTATAAAATGTATAAATACAATTTTACATTATTTTGTAATATATAAAAAATAAATAAATAAAAATAAACTCATTAAAAAATATAACAAACATAAAAAAAGAATCGAAAATATATTAAGATTTTATTGGATAAAAAAATAAATAATAAATAAAAAACAAACTTATTTAAAAAATATAACGAAAAGAAAAGATTCGAAAATCAAAAATACAATTCAAATTTATTGGCAAACTAACATATTTTTGTGAAATTTTCAGGATTTATACTTAGGGCAATCGATTTTTGGGAGAAAAGAGCTCTAATTTTGACCTGACGATGGTACCAATTGTTTTCTCAACTTAAAATTTCCAAAATAAAAATGGTTGCCTAAGAACGATTCAAACCTCCCAGTTTCAACCAGCTGTTCAATCGCTTAGACCACTGCACCACTGGTGCATTTGCATTGTTGTTTCCCCTAAGACTTATGAATAAAAATCAATACATGAGGCCCAAGGACCCGGGGGGGGGTGAGGGGAAGAAATGAATACCTACTATCGTCCATTGAATAGATGCGGAGAAGAAGGAGAAGGAGGAGGAGTTTGGACAAATGGTTTTGAGTGATTTTCTCACGAATTCTGCCAATTTTTGATGATTTCTCGCGAATTTTGGTCAATTCGATGATGTTTTTTCCAATGACGATTGGATCAGATCAGAATCAGAACGATTGGACCTTTCTATGAAGCACAAAATCCTTATCAATTTTAAGATCTAGCAATAACCCCAAAAACGTACACCTGGGTCGAAAAGAGGGGCTGGGCGCTGACACTTCGCTAACGCTTCGTTCGCGCCAGCCCAATATTCACCATTCGAAATCTTTTAGTGTGCTCCAGATGGGGAAAATCGTGAAATTTTGATTTTTACCTCGGAATTTCAGAAATGTTTAAGAAATCCGCAAAAATGGCAAAACAAAGCAATTAAGGGAAACTGCGCATGTTTTGCACATGGCCAAGGTCTACAAGGTATTCTCGGCTGTTGCCAAGAGATGCGCGGCCTTACTTCAGGATTCCACCCAGATGAACCTACATGCCACAATTCAGCAGATTTCAATGAAAAACCATAAATTTATCAATATTTAAATTTTTGAAACATCAAAATTTTAGGTTATTGATTATAAATCAAGAAATAATAAAAATTTTCAAAATTCCCTATAGCAGCTTCAAGATATCACCACGACAGGGGTATATGCCAAAACTCAAATGATTTTATTGAAAAACCATGGTTTTATGCGTGTTCAAATTTTTGAAACATCACGAATTTGGTTTTTGGCTATAAATCAAGAAATAATAAATATTTCAAAAATTCCTTTTGCCAGCTTTGAAATGTTATTTAGACGGACGTATCTGCCAAAAATCAGCTAATTCCATTGAAAAACCAGTGATTTAGGATTTTTCGTATTTTGAAACATCAAAAATTGAGTTTTGGGTGAAAATCAAAAAATTACGCCAAGCGCCAAAAATGATCCTGAGGCACCGCCTAGGCGGACCTTCATGCAAAAAATCAGCCAATTTCGTTGAAAAACCGCGGAGTACGGGCATGCCACACACATATATATTGGGCTGGCGCGAGCAAGCGTTAGCGAAGTGTCAGCGCCCAGCCCCTCTTTTCGACCCAGGTGTATGTTTTGAGGGTCATTGCTAGATCTTAATTTTGATAAGGCTCTAGCGCCGCACGTGAAGGTTCTATCTTTCTGATTCTTTGTGCATTGGAAAGAGCAACATTGAATTGACTAGAGTTTCTTTTTTGACTTTTGCATAAATCGAATTATTTTCCCATGAAAAATGCAAAAAACCATGTGTCCGAACTTCTTCCTTCTCTCCTTCTCCTCCTACTCCTTTTCCTCCACATCTATTCAATGGACAATGGTAGCTATTCGTTTCTTCCCCCCATCCCCTTCCCCGGGTCCCTGGGCCTCGAGTATGTATTTAATCTTCCCTCGTCATTTACGCAATGAATCATATGGACCAGTGGTGTAGTGGTCGAAGCGATCTGTGCATATGGATGAAACTGGGGAGTTTTTCGAAAACTTCTCAAATATTCATTTTTATTTTTGTTTTTTTGAAGTTGAGAAATCAACTCGTCCCATCGCCAGGCCAAAATTAATGCTATTTTCTCCTAAAAATCGTCTGCCCGGAGTATAAGTCAAGAAAAATTCTGAAAAATAAGTGTGCCAATAATTTTGCATTGTATTTTTCAATTTCGAATATTTTCTTTTTTTCGTCATATTTTTTACAATTTTTTATATATTGAATAATGTTTTAATTCAGCATAGGTGAATTAAAATTTGTATTTATAAATTTTATCCTATATTAAAAGTGGAAGAAATAACTGGTACCATAGGCAGGCCGAATGTAGGGTCTTTTTCTCCAAAATTTGCAATTGCCTCGAGAAAAAAGTCAAGGAAATACATTATTTTACTAGTGGAATCTGCTGCGTCATCTGCATTTTGTTTTTGGGCGCGCATGGAAAGAGACACTGAACTGCGCACCAAAAACGAAATGCAAGTGTACAAGCAGCAGATTCCGCTCATTGGAAATGTATTTCCTTGACTTTTTCTAGAGGCAATTGGATTGGAGAAGAGCCCACGCTGCCCGATGGTTATGGCCTGGCGCGAGAGCGCGGCGACCGTCGGCGCCCAGGCCCTCTTTTGAGCCCAGGTGTCATTTTCGAGGGTCAATGCTAGATCTTAATTTTGATAAGGCTCTAGCTGCCGCTATGAGCCACCAATCGTTTTAATTCTTGTTGCACTGGAGACAGCATCGCCGAATTAGTCTTGAGCTCCGAGGTAAAAAACCCCTTAAAACCTTGTATTTCATGGTGAAAATCGAAAAATAAGTTGCCGTCTGAACTCTTTTTCCTGCTGCTGCTGCTGCTGCTGCCCTGCTCCTTCGCATCTGCTAATGAACGAGAGTAGGTATTCAGTTTTTCTCCTACCACAACCTAGAGACTGGTCATTGGGCCTCACGTTTACTCATAAACCTTATGTTAAATGCATTAGGTTAAGCTATATGCACCAGTGGTGTAGTGGTCTGAGCGGTTGGGCAGCCGGTGAAAACTGGCAGGTTCGAATCCTACTCAGGCAATCATTTTATTTTTTGTCTATTTATTCAATTCTGAGGAGAAATAGCTGGTACCATCGGCAAGCCAAAATTAGTTCTTTTCTCCTAATTTCGCACTGTCTCAAATCTCCCAATTTAGCACATTCCAAACTTTTATTTTTTTCACTTAATTGGTTTTTTATTACTCATTTATGCATTGAACTATAAACTAAAAACAACAATAAGAAGAAATGAATTGATATAAATTTATTTTTCTATGTTTAAAGTTGAGGAAATAACTGGTACCATCGGCAAGCCGAAAGAAATCTCTTTTCTCCCAAAAATAGATTTTTTTCACAGTAAAGCCAAAGAAATTGCCCAACTACTAATGGAATCTGCTCTGTCTTTTGTATTTTGTTAGAGCGCGCATGAAAAGAGCCTTGGAACTGCGCACGAAAACAAAATCCGAATGCCCTAATAAAAGATTCCATTCGTGGTTGGGCAATTTATTTTGGCAAGCCACGGGGGGCGAGCGATGGGATTTTGGAGAAAAGAGATTTCTTTCGGCTCCCCGATGGTACCAGTTATTAGGTCTGGCGCGAACAAGAGCTTTTAAGCGGAGTGTCAGCGCCCAGCCCCTCTTTTCGACCCAGGTGTATGTTTTGAGGGTTATTGCCAGATCTTGAAACTGATAAGCGTTTTTCTCAACATTGTCTGCACCAATTGATGGGGTTTTTCCAGCATTAGAAAGAACAACATCAAATCTGTGGGGGGTACTCGCGAAAATTAGCAAAATATGGCTTCCTTGGCTTTGCAAATTTACAAACAAAAGTGCCACACGCACTCCTTCCCTTCCCTTCTTCCCTTCTTCCCTTCCCTTCCCCTTCTTCGCATCTACTCCATGAAACGGTGTGGATTTTCGTTTTCATCCCCTCCTCTTGGGTCTTCAACTGCGCAGATTTGTGCATTAATAATAGGCTATTTCCCAGCTAAATGCATGCGCCCCTGTGGTGTAGTGGTAAGATGATTAACTTTTCGCTGAGCCTATTGGGTTCTAAATCTTTAATTTTATTAATAATTATTTTAATTTATTTAATTTATTTAATTCCTTATATGCTTAAAGTTGAGAAAATATCTGGTACCATTGGCAAGCCAAGAGTTTCAAATTCTTTTCTCCCAAAAATTGACTGCCCCGAGTACAAAGCCAACGAAATAGATCTACTACTAATGAAATATTTTTGAATGCTTTTAAAGTTGAGGAAATAACTGGTCCATCGGCAAGCCAAAATAGAGCTCTTTTCTCCTGAAAAAATCGATTGCCCCCGAGTGTAAAGCCAAAGAAATTGCCCTATTACTAGTGAAATCTGCTGTGTCACCTGCATTTTGTTAGAGCGCGCATGAAAAGAGTCCTGGAACTGCGCGCGAAAAACGGAAATGCAAAATGCACAAGCAGATGTCACTAGTAATGCGGCAACTTCTTTGGCTTTACACTCGGCAATCGATTTTTTCAGGAGAAAAAGCTCTATTTTGGCTTGCCGATGGGTTAAGCTATGTATTTTAGGACCAGGTGTATGTTTTGAGGGTTAAGGCTAGATCTTGAAATTGATAAGGGTTTTTCTCATGACATACAAGAAATTCAATCGCTCTGATTCTGTTTTCATTGGAAAAAGCATCCTCGAATTAGTCTCTACTCGCGAGAAACTGCCATAAAGTTTACAATTTGGTGTTGAAAAATGCAAAACAAAGTGCCGTCCGAACTCCTTCCCTGCTGCTGCCCTGCTGCCCCTGCTGCCCTGCTGCTGCTTCGCATCTGCTAATGAACGAGAGTAGGTATTCGATTTCTGCCCCCACCCCCTATCCGGTCCTTGGGCTTCAGGTTTTCGTTTAAAATTCATAGCCCTTCGATTGACCAATTTAGCATAGGTACCAGTGGTGTAGTGGTGTAAGCAGACCGGTGGCTGGTTGAAACTGGCAGGTTCGAATCCTTCTCGTGAATAAAGTTTATTTTTTGTATATTTGAAGTTGAGGAAAATAACTGGTACCATCGGCAAGCCAAAAGTAAAGATATTTTCTCCTGAAAACCGATTCCCTCGAGTTAATTTTTTTTTGCATGATTATTCACTTTCCAAATTTTCGTTTTTTTTTAGCTAAATGGTGTCTTATTCGTTTATGCAAAAAAAACAATTAGAAGAAAAAAATTGAAACAAGTCTTTTGTATGTTTAAAGTTGAGGAAATAAATGGTACCATCGGCAAGCCGAAAGTAAGCTCTTTTCTCCCAAAAAACAAGTATATGGCGCAAAGCGCAATAGGTGACCGCGGAGCACTTCTAACTTCACATGTAGCAACACCTGAAAATAAAGGAAAATTTTCATTGTGAAGGTGTACATTGTCTCTCAAAAGGAAAAGTCTGTGGTTTCGTAATCATTTTCAAAAGTAAACACAGATTTGGAATCGCTATATATGACTTGTCAATCAAAAAATCTAAGTCTTCTGTTCAATTCTCAGCCGTTCAGCTGCTACTGATTATTGATGCTATTGTTATGCGTGAAAGTTTGTCACTCAAGATGAAAAGTCTGTGGTTTCTCAACCATTTTCAAAAGTAAGCATATATTTGGAATTGTTATATACGACTTGTGAACAAAAAAACTCAAGTCTTCTGTTCAATTCTCAGCCGTTCAGCTGCTACTGATTATTGATGCTATTGTTATGCGTGAAAGTTTGTCACTCAAGATGAAAAGTCTGTGGTTTCTCAACCATTTTCAAAAGTAAGCATATATTTGGAATTGTTATATACGACTTGTGAACAAAAAAACTCAAGTTTTCTGTACAATTCTCAAGATTAAAGGTGCTACAGCGCAAAAACGCTATATTGAAGTTTTCAAGCCTTTCTACCCAAAAAAGT